>PDGT01000018.1:5792729-5807254 GCA_003671415.1 Megathymus violae
ATATCTAACCTAATCGATTGGTGTGAATAAGTCAACGGCTCTCCTATTACAGCAAAACAAAACGTTACAATCGACTCTGCGCCTGACGCTCACAATGTTTCATCGAAGTCACATTTATTGAAAAAAATATTACACATATTTCATATTACACATTACACGTTGGAAATATTACACATTACATGCTAGGAATATTTTACGGCGTGTCAACTTATTCACACCATGCGCGAAAATGTTTCCTTTTTATTTTAATTTATTTTACCTAAGTTAATACTTGACAAACATTCCACTCGACGGTAAGTGCTGATGAAGTAATATTAATAATTATTGATTTATAATATTAATAAATAGGTCAATGAATTAATAATATCCAGTCAGTCAATATTTGAAATAGTGAGAAACAGTTGAAATTATTCCAAATCTTAATGGAATGTATTGTTAAAAACAAATGTATCCTACGATAGATAACCATATAGCACTAATACAACTAGTTATAAGACCACCTGTCATAAAATTTATATTTATATTATAATGAATATCCAATGAAAACTAATCCGTTTAAAAATAAAATATTTACACTTGTGATGTAAATCTTCTCGAAAATAGCATCGTCATTACAACACATAACTGTCCCACCGCTGGGCTCATTATACAATTCGATGTATAAAAAAACACAAGTTTTAAAGAATTTATTTATCAGTTACATAGAACAAAACGTTAATAAATAAATACGGCAGCTAGGACCGAGTCACAAAACAATTTAATAAACCAACACACATAACTCGTTGCAATATAACAATAGCGTCTTTTCGAATAGTGTATCACAATAAATTAAAATATAATTACATGTGATCCTCATAACAGATTTTTCTTGCGAAACGTCTTAATGAATCCTAAATTATTTACCTTGAGAATTGTACGGCACTCGCGACTGTGTGGATCGCATGCAACGTACGCAATAACGCAATGCGTCCTCACCGTCGGCCACAGCTGTGATGTGTGATGTCGGCACACACAGTTTACTGTCGACGGTGACGCTTGTCCGTACGAGTTCACTTGAGGTAGCAGCGGTACAGCATGACCGACCGCGCGGTGTCCTTCTCCTGTTCCAGCAGAAAGATCATGTCTCGGAGGTTGACCCGCTTGAGCCGCGTGCGCAGCGCCAGTTGACTGCGTCCGGCCTGCGACAGGCGATACAAAGCGGCTAGTAGATCGTCCTTATGTTCTAACATTTAAAAATTTAGATTTACGGGCGAGCAAAACGACATTTTCATGCGGACACGTTTTGCGCACGTATTCTTTAATAAAAAAAAATAAGAATATGTAAGTCTGTTGATTTTATCAAGCTTTTTATATGTAAATTGAACAATGGTTCTCTACAGGTAGGTAATTCCTAAAGAAATTCATTGACTTCGCGGCATCAACTAAAGCGGCATTGTGTAATGGTCAAAGTCGTAATCCCAATATATAATAATATAAACAACTAGCTTTTAACATACTATAGGTATAGGGTTTCGAATATAATTTGACTCTGAAATGACTAATTTTGAGCGATACATACGAGTCCTGGGGCTTGCGCGGAGATGCCAACGCTGTCCCCGGATCCCCCGGGTACGTCCATGCGGGCCTTCTTACGGGGCCCGATCGCCTGCAGGGCCGTCAGATTGGCCTCCCGCTGCCGCGCCTCCTCCATTTCGGCGCGCTGCATCTCCTTTGCCTGTAAAATACGTGACATTATTTCTTCATTATCCAATGCGCAAAATGTTTAAACAGCACATTAACGCTCACCCATCCATTAAGATGACACGTTCAAATTTTGCACTATACGAGTAAACTTAATAATTTCATTTGTATATACACGGCTGAATTTAGACTTCAATGAAAATTCCCTCATTTATTTTTTTCCCAAATCAAATATATTAAATGGACGCCTCAATAGAATTATTTAATTATATGGGAATCAACCCATATGAATGGGCCGACTAGACCTTTCACTGCTCTTCACAATTATGATATATATCTAATAATTATTCTAGTTTATACTTATTCTACCTCTCGTTATAATGACCCACTATGAGATTATAAATAATTACATACAAAGAATGCAAAATTAACCAAATTAAAAATGTACCTGTGCGACACTGGCAACACTCGCTGTAGTACAGGAAACGTGCGCGTTGATAAATGTTGCATTAACAAATTTACAGGTCAAATAGTAATTTGAAATCGGCATCTAACTATTAACGTTATATTATTATTGCAATGCATCCAAAGTGCATGTAAAGTGTACGGCCAATTTCGTTTTCTCATTTTCCTAATGTATAGTATTTGTGCTTCGAGGGCAGCAAGCATTGTTTTATATTTATCATAATAAAAATATTAGGTTTATGTATTATCACAAAATAAATATTATAAAAAACAAAATTTACTACAAAATACAAAACATATAAGTGTCCAGCCGGTTATGAGAGATATGTACGTCTTGTTTATCTCGTTGCTATTACTAATGACAAATATGATGCCGAACTGTTTACCTTGGCCTTAAGTTTGGCTTGTTCAGGGTCCTCGTTCTTGGAGCGGCTCTTGGCGGCGCGCATCAGCATCTCGCGCTCCGAGTCCTCCCGTCGCTTTTTGTCGATGCGGTCCAGCTCCTCCAAAAATTTCAGTTGACCCTTGACATCCTGCGTCACCTCGTATCGCGAATCGGTCTGTTGAACGGACTCAGAGTTACGCATCGTTTGAGCTATACTTATATTGGAGTATCACATAGGCTAGGCTGTACGATCATAAACTAATGGCGTAAAACTTGAACGTGGTAAACGTAAAGAGCGACTACGGTTATTTTCCGGTTCTTCTCGGTAGAAACCTTCCGGACCGGTAGCGTCAGCAACATCGGCGTACACACAAGAGAAAAGGGAAAATTTAAGAGGAAAAATATCGTACGAGCAAATTGTGAGGAGCGGCCTAATCCTACATTTATGACGTCAACTGCTTTACAGTGTTTCAAATTAATTTTCAAACATTCAATTTTCGTAAACATTGTGTAACAGTATGTATAAAGCAAAGTGACGTCAGCAACACGGTGTACTGACATTTACATGCTGTAAACATGAATGCATGCAGAACTGGATTAATATTGAACGTATACATAAAATATTTTTGTGCAGGTCGCTGTAGGTTCGGTGAGGTGGTATTTTTACTTTTTGGGAAATAATTACTTTCTACTACACAAACACCTTTATAAAATAAATACATAAAATAATTTAATATCAATGTGAGCCCTTTAGCACTCTCCAGGATTAGGACGAGCGCGACGCAAAAACGAACACACGGGCCCTGGCGCGTGTTCGCTACGAGCTTACCTACAACTGTGACACAATTTGCAGGAAACCGTTCTCTCGTTGTGATTGAAGAGAAGTGAGGTGCATTTTTCTGTAGTCGAACCGAATGTCAAATTTTCTTACACTGTCCGAAGGCTCGAGACCCAACGGCGATCGACCAAATACTTAACTCGAGCGCGCCGTTCGAAGCCGCTTAACCCGATCGAGCACGTACAACCGACTCAATGCAATTAAATTTCACACATGTATCGCAACGGTTACGACGTAACTTACGTTTTCATCTAATCTTACACACACGAGCATGCAACGGTCAGTCACGTGCGTGCGTGTACACCAACGATTCACCGGGACCATCGATGGCCATATTAAACATTCGCCCTTCGTGTAGTAACGTGAGCGTCATACCGACGGGCTCGCAACTCAACACCCGATATACAATAAATTATTTGACCGTAGTTAGGTCATTAACGAAACTCTGTAATATTATTTTTTACATTCAAACTACCAATTTATTGTGTACTTTTCAAAAACAAGTTTAATTCGTTGCAGTATATTTCACACGGCTACGCCTGCGTTGTTCTACAACTGAAATGTGAATGTTAAAAATAAATAATACATTTTATAGAAACTATGAAAATTTCGGCGGCTAAACATGCTCGAACTTCTATAGTGGTGGTATAGTCTGAACGGAACGGTAAGAACTTTTACAGTCCACTTTTCCGATATGGTGCCGGTTATTTAAAGATTAACAAATGAAGAAATTGTGGTGACAACACGACATTCTAATATGGCATCAATCAACATTTTCTTCCTGGAATGAAAATCATGCATAAGGTGCACAAGTCGTGGTTATCCACCAAACGAATCATTGGACGGTAGCGTAACGCGGAGTTAGAAGTAAAAAGCGATACAGTAACAAGGAGAAGGGGAGAGGCGCCGGGAGAATCATCAAATTAACAGTTACCAAACATACTTTTGTATTACTTTATAGGAGCTAAAAGAAACAGATATCGCGACCATCTCGTAACAGGCAGGACTCTGTAAACAGTTCTTAATTTCATCGCAGACGTCACCACCGTGTCGTACTGGACGTGTTCAAGTGTTCAAAGCACTATTTTACTCGCACACAAGCACGTTTTGAGCATTCAAGCACGGATCGGAATGAACGTTCGATACTAATAATTCTGAAGCGTGCCAATAAAATAAATTCACATTTATATTAATACAATTGAAGCTTACTTCTCTGCTGGTAGACGGCTGACTATCCTGTTCCGGCTAAAAATTAATACACTTTTTTATAATAAAAATCAGTAACATTTTTAAAATAAAATTGATGAATTTTTTTCATGCTGGCACCATACTGAGTTTTAACAATATGTTTTCTTTCCTGTAGCCATACAGATAACTCTCATCTAATAACATCGATAAATACATATAATTAACTTAAAACATATCTACAATCGAATGAGAAGAAAGCTCTAGCCACCTGGTGAAAAATTTTTACCTTCTTTATAATACTATTTATAATATTAACACATTATGTAAGCGTAAATTATCGAAGTCATGCAGTTCATACTAACATTTCATATGCGCTGAGCTGAGCTGGGGGAAGTTCGAGTTCAGGTCGTAAATATGTTTTGTGATATTTATTATCACTGATGTACATGACCTCAACAGTTTTTTTTTTTATAATTATTATTCTTGGAAAACTACTTGTAACAATACGCCAGCAGGATTGTGAAAATGTTATGTTACAACGATGCAAACATCGTCGTCGGTGCGTTTCACCAACGGGACGGCGGCTTAGTGTTCACAAATCGTACGTCATTCGAGTGCCTCTCACCAATGGTGTTTCTGTAACGCGAGCAACAGATAAGCCTCTTCCCAGCGCAAACGTTGCGACGATGCAATGCAACCAACACACGTCTCGTCCGCCACACGATTTGGTATACACGAGTCCCCTAGTTGTCTCTCGGCAGGCAACGCGTCGGTGACGTTTTAACCTCGCGGATGTGCAAGGACAGCGGCGACCGCTTACCGTCGGGTGGCACGTCAGTTAATGACGTACAAATAAATAAAATGCATTCTGGAAAGTGAACTATTGTTAGATTTCTTGCTAAAAATTTACAACAACGAAAAGAAAAAAATTCGAGAGCGTTTGCGATCGAGTGAAAGTGACTATAGTATAATTTTTTTCTCCGTGCAGTTTGAGTCATAATAGATAAGTCGGCTAGGGCGTGAGCATGTTGCGCGGGCGCAACGCCATTATCGATAAAAACAAATGAGTCATCGAAGGCAGGTGCACGGCGGCGGTGCGGTATACAAAGGTGCTGCGATTTTGTTATGTTATGATCATTGTTTGTCAATGATCATTTAGATATAAGTTATTATAATTATTATCTTTTTTACTGTTCAATTTAAACTTAGATATAAGTGTTTATATTTATTTTTGATAAAATTTATTTGAAATCATTATTATTCTTATTTTAATAAATACGTTATTTTATCTATTTTTCTTTCATTTTTATAACAATCCCACATAATGACAAAACTAAATACAGTATCGATAACGCTTATCGATAACAATAATGCCATCACTATGCCCGCCCATAAGGCCCGTGAGTGGGAGAGAGAGCAAAATATTCGCTTCGCCGCTCCGACGTTTTATGACGCAAACTGCACGGAGAAAACATTTATACTATAGTTCGTGTTAAATACCTTTATCGTAAACATGTAACGAAGCCACAAAATATTTTAATACTTGCTTTGCCGAAACCTATATCAAGTTGGTTGTTGCAGTTAATGTAAAATGATAAAAAAATACACATTCGATCGTGACTGTACATTTGAAAATATTACTAAAAACTCTTTATATCCGACGAGTATTTACATGATTAGAACTCAACCTTTGGAACTATTAATTGGCGCGATCTAAACAGTTTGCTAGTTCGTGACGAGGCCAATAGATGACAATGATATCGATATGTAATTATACAACTATTAGCAGTAATTTAGTAAACAATCCCGCACGTCCACGTGTCTCGTGTGTGTAAAGCCAGCGTGACATTTCTAATTATAATCGAATAGATTGGCTATTTGGATTTGTTCGATTTACAGTAATTGTTATGGAAAATATTAAAATGTAGAAAGTCTTTATTATTAATATTAGTGTTATGTAAATTAATTAATTTTAATCTATTTAAACGAAACAGTCAAAGCAAAATGAAATCACTCACGGTCGTTTCACATTACGTTTTAAAATTGACGTTTCAAAGCTTTGCAGGGGCACAGTGATAAATCTGAGAACGGAAGACAGAAAAAATAGGTAACATAAACACGATGTAACAAAACAAATTTTAATTAAACACGTGAATAACGTAACTATATTGAACATTTTAAAGTTCAAAACGTGAAAAAATATTCTCACGTAAACAAGTAACAATCGCAAATCGACCATAACACTATTAATTAGGTAGCGTTACAAGGTGAGTCTACTTTCCGTACAGGACGCTCCATCCGGTGGAACCGCATAAGATTCAACGAATCGACGCTAGGTCGCTCCTGTTGGCGGTCGCCGAGTTCAATCCCGACGGTGCTGGTGGCCGGCGACCACCCTCCTTCTAGACTGAACTGACAAACGTTCTAATGTGTTGCGGCTGCTGCGGCAGAGAACCGGCTATCAAAGACTTGCGACGAGCCGGTGACGCCTCTGAAGTTAGCAATGTTCACAGCGACGACATATTTTATTTTTAGTTTCACTAATATGTGCAATGTTAGCAATTCATTGAGATGAATTTGTCGAGACTGAACTCGTTGAATCGGATCAATTGCTCATAATTGTCTCCTAATGCGTCCACATAATTTCAGCTGACTCGGGTACCTGAAAGTTGGTGAAAGCCGAACGATAAGTTTTGATTACAGATGAATAGATACATAAGGCCAATACGAATGGATCAAAACTTTTCAGCAAATTTATTAATTTGTTTATTTGTAAGTATAATTATGCGTAACACATGACTACGCGTGCAACACAGTCACACAATACAATGAAACAATGTTAACAATGAAAACAAAATATATTTCACTTACCAAGCACCTATTGGGTGGCGTCTGTTGATATTTATACGAGGCAAACGCAAGCCGGTGTGCTCAGCGGGTTATCCCTCACTTCAAAAGGCCTTAAACGCGGGGCGTAATCAATTTCAAATATTTAGAAAACATTACGAAGTGGCTTTTATTGTCTATTTTAAATGTAACTTTTCAAGCTAAGCTAGTATTGAATAAGTAAGATTTATCGGTGAAAATAAATGTTTTTTTTTCAATTTAATATTAATTTATCATACTGCAAGTAATAATAATCATAATCATAAAAAATGAAACTATTTTGGATGTAGTATTTTGTGACTATATGCAAAAGTATAAAAAAATATGCCTAATGAATCAAAAGTACCATGAAAAAATGCTCCTTCAAGTTATAAATTCAATATAACAAATTGTATAAAAATTGTAAAAATAAAAATAATCTCCCTCCATACTTTCCTGATGTAAAGTCGCGGACGCTGTAGTCACGTGCGTTCGATATTTTACATTTCCCTCGCATTTGTTCACTTTTAATTAATTGATATTGCACGTTCTAAAGCATTTAAACATAGGTGTTGGTCAGTAGCAAGACATATAATATATTTTTATATTTAATCTATATTTGAACGATATGCATATTCCCTATTGTCACGTGGCACGCCCGCACAGCGATCGTTACCAACGATTTAATTAAACGCGTAACGAACGAACGTATCGATGTTAAAATATTATTTCTTTGAATTTTACTTGTCAATTTTACAGATTTATTTCAAACCTTAAGTAATGTTAAAGACAATGTATGGTGTTACTAAAGTTCAAGCGGAGTCAACTTTTCTCCACGCGTGTATCATTTGGCCGATTCGATCGCTGTACCTTCATCAACATACCACTCGTTGCGTCGCATCCAGTATGTAACCATCACGTATCGATATCTCCTTAAAAACGTAGATCAAAGCAACTTATCTAAACCGTGTTTTCATACTACGTGTATACATGACTTCGTATCGCCCGTCATATGATCATGATGTAATATGCAGCTAGAGTTTACTAACGCGCCTTGGCGCGTACGCTACTCACCTTAATGATGTGATCGATGCGATGTTCCGCGATTATAGCGAGTTTCTCAATGAGAGTCTTGAGTCTCTCGTGGACGGCGTGCGTCAGCAACGCAGACACCTCCGGTGAGGGTTCCTCCATACCATGATGGAGCGCGTTCACCTTCAGCCGCGACTGCATCATCGGCACCGGAGTAAGGTACTCATCTTTTACAGATCTGCAAATAATAAATATTTAACCATAAATTATGGCTCACAGAAGGACCCAATTGAATCTGAAAATAGATAAAGACTATGAACATACTAAGAGACCGTTATTTAAACCTGCATCGGGATCATTGTAATCTATTGTACCTGAAAGTGACAACTTCCCTAATGTAAGACATACCTAATTTGAGTCCCTATCATCTCCGTGGAGCCGAGGATCCGCTGAGTCTCCTCGGCCAAGTTGACGCCACCCATGGCGGCTACGTCGTTGATGTCGTCATCGCCCGCCATCTTATCGTCCACGAATGGTTGCGCGTATTGCATAGCCGTCTTCTTTTCCTGCGTGAACACTTCATTACTCACATAGCACTATGTTAAAAGTACAATCCGATTAGTAGTTATTGCTTTATTTGCAAAACGAAGGCTCAAAATACGACGGTCTCGTCAATCGACAAATAAATACAAGTGAATGGTGTGTTATCTGTAAAGACCACAGTTTATTTAAGTCCATCCCAGTCCGTGGTGAGTCCTAACTAATATTAGTGCTTTACAGGTGCGCGGGTTTAATGTACCGAGCATGAACGTTTGTTTGAACGACTAAGTTCTTAATTATACCAACCAATATACAAAAATGTATAAACAAGTAGCGAATTCAGAACGACTAAAACATCTACATGACGGATGAATGACTAATATATTACAAATTATGTACCTTGTCCTTGAGAAGCGACTTTCCCGGGGTGAGCACACTGGAGAGGGCCGCGCCGGTCGCGGTCCGGCTCATCGCGGATTTGCTACCGACCGTCATGGACTTGCCCGCCTTACTCACACTGACCTTCGTGTGCACCGGGATGTTCTGCAGCACCGCGATCGTCCCGCCCGGCTTGGGCGCCGGCTTCGGCTGCAAATTGAGCACGCTACAAAATCACATCGACACGAGTGCCATCCACCTAAGTTAATCGACCACTCGAGTGTCTCAGGGCCCCGAACCAGCGGCGGTAATCGCCAGCCGCCGCTGACGGCCTAGTTGGCGATGGCCGCAATCCGGACGATAAAAAAAAACGTCTGCATTTATTTTCGATTATAACATGGACGAGATGTTATGGAAAATATAAGACACCGATAAAAGTTCACGATCAGCTATTGCTACATCCATGCCTGGCTATTAGGCATGGAAATGATTAGTACTTTTTTCCATGTGAAATATCAGAGGGACTGATTTTTCATTCGCAATAACATCGCACTTGCTATTAGAAATTAAATACCAATAGAATCCAAATATATTAAATTCACTTTCCATTTTTTTAATTAGGATAACAAATATATGCCGCTACCGATTTATCACTATTATCAATCGTACAAAATCAAAGTGTATTCAATTTATTTTCAAGTATGTATATTTTAAAAGTACTCGTTAAAATTTACAAAATATCGTTTTTCTCTTAGCAACACGCCCAGCTAATAGTAATTCGCCTTACTAACTCGCTGTCTGCGCTCCTATTTCCGTTGAGGGAATACCACGTAATGTAATTTGCCACATCTCCGTGTGGTTTTCACAGTATGTGAAAGATCGTAGCCGGTGCCACGTATGATAAATCATTTCATATGATTTTTCACATGCTACTGATGGAACATTCCATGCCTATTAGCCATACGTACAGAAACCAATACTTCACACATTTTAAATTCAAACGTTACGGGGGCTCAACTGAACTCAGACGTCATTGTTCATTTATATAGAATTCTGTTAAAAATACTTGCTCACTTGCAAAATATTGTAATAAACATAACACAACCAAAAAAAACGGAATACCACAGTGTGCGTCGTTTGACCCTTTTGAACAAAACATTGTCCTAGATAATACAGATTAATAAAAATTCAATGTCATTGGTATGTCATAAACTATAATTAGAGGAACAACCAAAGTTGACTATTTTTGTAAGTCAATAAAAATAAAAACCACAACAATTCAGTAAAATTAATTAGTTTCTGACTTCGATACTAAATTCGTTAAAGAGCGCTTGTCCTTATATTCTTGGTATGACCGATTACAGTCAATGTGTAAGTAGAGCAGTGCTCAAATGTACCCCATAACATAATCTACATGTATTGATGTACAAAACTTGGAACAATATATATATCATGAAGAGTTAATGTGTGAATTATTTTAGATTTACAATACACTATCGCATTAGGCGTACACAAAAACTTAATTTGCCACTATACGAGTACTTAATGTCAACACTATTGGCAGCTGCGGCCATGAAACAACCAAGTGAAGAAACTCTTTCACTGTTCAGTGACTCGGCCGCTGGGCGTTAGAGCTGGAAGAAGATAATTACCACACAGATTAAAAGTATCTAGGGATCGTCCTTGTTTGGAATTATAATGCTAGCGAGGCTTGTTAAATTATTAATTCCCGAGGATTCTTTTCAATAATATCTATCAAGCCGTGTTGGACAGGACATCAAGTATATTTAACATTTAGAACAATTTTGAATTGGGGAGGTATTTGAACTTAAGGAACAACTGTTTTGATATGAGTCAGACACGAAGCCAAAATTCTCATTCCTTTCCGGACCCGAGTGGGTACTTCTCCTTGGTTACATATGATACCCATAATCCTCATCCGCACACAGTTACTATAATTACAGATACACTGAACAAAGCTAACACCGAAGTCCTCGCAGCGCCGGCTCAATCGGCACACTTGAATCCCGCACGTCCGTGCATGAACTCGCACTGAACGTGTTGAATCGGTGCGATCGCGTCGCACGAGCTGAGTGCTAGTGCGATACAGCAACAAACCACCGATTGTTGATGTTAGGGCAAAAATCAGTCTTTATTCGTAATTTATTTACATAGACATTATCATGTAATTTATTATAGCATTAATTAAAATGTAAAATCAACATGATCCCTAGACACGTTTGGTATGTGTATTTAGTTCATTATCTAAATTACTATATTTTATTTGTCATTGCGGTGCTAAGGCATCCATTGTTTCAATATTTGCGTAATCGCCCCACGATATGTGCGCTAGAGGATAATGACACCGGATTAGGTTCCGTACCGGCATCGACAGAAACCTGCCCAGCGCATCACTATGCCGTCCCATAAACAAGTGAGTGCGAATGAGAGGGCAATAGTATTTACGTTGTGCCCTCGTTACATGGCAGAAACCACCACTAGTGTTGTTATAAACATCGAACATGCAAAAAAATAACTACTAGTGAAATATAATAATAAACTATAATACAAAACAGAAAATTAACATTGAAAATGAAATTAAAACAGCCTAGCTTACAACCGAACTTCAATAACACACATGAAAAAATTGTGAAATACATGAAGTCACGGAGCATGCGCATAACCTTTAATTCGAACTCTACTCGTATTTACATGCATTTTTTTATATTACTATTACGTATTTGTAATACCAAGGATGTATGAAAAATAAGTGGAAAACTAAAGTCGGAAATATTTCTTGAGTGTCACAGCATTTACGTTAATCGAAACATTTCCAGTATTAAATGGTTCCATTGTGTATGGAACAATATATTAAACTTATCCCTTACACCTCAGCCCCATACAAAATATATTAGTTTTATAAAACGTTGTATGTTCGACTCGATAATTTATCCGTTACATCGTATTTATGGGACATCCGACACCAATTTACAAAAAATTAAAAACAGACAAGAATGTACTTACAACAAATAATGTACAATACAACTTAAACCAGTCGTACGGTACAGTGACAGTGTATACGACTACTACACAAACTTATAATACATCATGACATGTAATTTGCAGTACGTAAAAGAGGCTGCCGAAAACTACTCATTCCACATTTATATAACAAATAGTGAATGTATTACGTCGAACGATGGCCGAAGATTGGCTTGACTTATGATTGGCGTCTCTTTTGCACCGCGGTAGGTCCTTAGCGGCGTCTCCAAATAACTCGGAGTATCCTAGTGTTATGAAATTTAAATAGACATAACATCTTACTGAACAGAACGTTTGTAAAGGAGATCAGCCATTTGGTACCGAAAAATTAAAGCGGCGGAAGAAATCGTGCACACGACGCAATTTAAACAACAAAGCATTAACTATTCTAAAAGTGAAAATTTTGTCTCAAAATTGACTAAATTACACAATATACCGAGCAGGTCGTTTAATGGATTTTCATTTTCCTTGTTCTATTTCATAATGTTGACGATATCTTTGTCTGTCAACACAACTATTTATTTATACGGTCGACACATTTAATTTTTAGCACAATATAATGGAGGACGACTGATCTCGTTTACGTGACACAGACGTACAGTATCGTACAGATAACGGCAGCCGCATCACAACGTCGAGTGCTAATGAAACACAATCACCGAATCTGACCGGTTCGATATGATATGTCCGCGTGCATGCACATGCGCTCGGTGGTTACATGTGCTAAGTATCGGCACTTGGAACTGAACATCACAAGCTTACTGTAAAATTTTGACAAACGATGGTTCTGGATCGAAAAATGCGCGACGAATTCTACTAAAAGCCAATTATAGTCAACACTCGTTACAGGTTTTTGTGAACTATCTATATTATATTATCGGTACAAAGTGTAAAAACGATATTGGGAAGCAGCCCGGCATAATCGGTACTGTGAGACTGATAGTCTGTAATTTTAAACTTATATAAACTTATGTAAAATAAAAAAAAATCAGTCAAAGCTATGGATAAATATGCGGAACTGTTTCAGTGTAACTATATCCAGCGTATAATATGCTGATATACAATGCATAATTTTATATCTCACAAATATATCTGAATATAATATAATATAAAATTATTTTTACGTACATAATTAATATCAAAACAACCAAGGCCAATTCACTTCAAGGACAACGAAAGTTTTGAACCGGTCATTACACGCTAGATACAGTAAACATAATACAATATTTGTAAGTTTCACTTGACAAAGACGACTACTTAAAAGATATTAAGAGCTTTTTGGAATCATTAGTAACGACGAAGTGTGTTAAACTACCGTTTTGAGACTCACTGATCGTACATAAGAGTATACTGTTAGCGACATTGTATACTTCAGTTACAGCTAAGGAGAACCGGGGACCGTGACGAAAATGATTCCGAAAGCTCAATCTATGCAGGATCTTGTACTGCCCGCACTAGCAAAGGGATACCAAAGCTGCCTAGATTTTGACGATGAACAATTTTGGCGAAAAACGAGGGGCCAATTGACAGTTTGATATACGTTTGTCGGTGGGTAGTTGTGAACCAACCTGCGAGGTGGACGCCTGGATGGGCAACAGATTTAACGGGGTCGGTGACGGCAGAGGGGGAGGCAGCGGAGTTATCGGCATCACCGGGGGCAGGAGGGGCGTTAGGATGGGGCTCGAGCTGCCCTCGTCCATCGGCTGCCACAACCAGGGCGTTAGCTTAGCATGTGTCCGACACACTATTTTGGCGGATAGACCTAACCACTCGACGTCGTTGCAATGCATCAAACGAATCCGTTTTGGAATCATTTCATATAAGTTTATTGTAAGTTACAGTACTGAATTGGAAATAGTTAACTCGGCCTTCTTTTTAAAACCAATGTTATATTGCCGGCACGGATGTTGAGCGCTGGGCTTTATCTGGACATGCAAGCCGCGGTAAGGGGGCGTGCCATCAGTATCACGTGACTGGACCGTCATGCGATGTATTAGGGTAGCGCCGTTTGTAGATCTCAAACTGAAAGTAATCTGGGAATTGTTCAAATGCGTCTTCCGCCAACAAGTAGGAAAATACACTTCGGTACAACCTAATATGTATATACATATA
>PDGT01000018.1:5807277-5913859 GCA_003671415.1 Megathymus violae
ATATATATATACATGTGTGTATGTATGTGCCTTTTATAGTTTAAAGCATTAGGTATAAAAGGTATGATATGGTACATAGGTATGGTAATTTTTTAATGAGAAATCAGTAGACTAACCCACACAGAAAGTCTAAACCTAATACCTAAAACGGGCAGACAAATATAACGAATGACGAATCTTATAATATATACATACAAAGGACTCAAATATAAATTGAATTCATCTCACTCTATTTCCAAACGGGTTCCAAAAAAATCCGCTTAGGAGAATCCGAATAGTTTTGTGTCGAACCAGTTACCGTTTCTGGCGATGGCCTGAGGAACATCGTCAAATGCACAATGTGGAAGTCAACCTGCACTCTTTTGCCGAGCGTTCAATATCCGTACCGATCCCAGTACCTATCGCTTATGTATTGTTACTTGCGAACAGCAATAGGTGATAGC
Source organism: Megathymus violae (assembly GCA_003671415.1). Lineage (NCBI taxonomy): Eukaryota > Metazoa > Arthropoda > Insecta > Lepidoptera > Hesperiidae > Megathymus > Megathymus violae. Next base: position 5,807,721 of record PDGT01000018.1, read on the forward strand.
AGCAGGGTGAAAAACAGTTTAAAACGCCGCTGTAGACGTAGTCATAACATTATTTATTTTTACAAAAATCAATCAAATTGACACTGATATTTAATAATTAACCGAACATGGAAAAAAAATAATGATGACCCAACACCTTATATATTTTTAAATTAGTATCACTGAAAGAGGTTGGCCTACTCCGACGATTATTTAGTTCTACCTAGAATACACAGAAATAATGGATTAGTAACACATCAGATCTCAGTAACGTTGAAAGGCTAGTTATATGGTTAAATAGCTCGGTGCATGTTAAAGGAAAAATAGATGATAACCAAATATGGGTCTGTATAATATTTTATCAATAATTGATACTAAAATACAAAGCAATGATATTTAATCGGGTTCAAAATTAATGTACATGACGAAAACTAGTCACAGGTAAGCTGTACTTATTTCGCCAATGTTTTAGTACGAATTACACCTAACGTAAACCACCGAATACATTCCCGAGACAGAGTGAGCCGCCTGACGTGTGTATGCAGCAAGTGGTAAATATACTCCTAGTGTCCGTTCACACGTACCGACATAATGTAACGTCGGCGGTATTTGCACTGTGGCTGCGACGTATAATATAAAAACTTATCAAGTTGACATGGAGTGCATGAAGTGGGTATAAAATTATGCGTTTTCATACAAATGTTGTTTCGCATCGATGTACATTAAGGCCGCTAAAGTATTTTTGGCCAAATATTATGGTATCGGTGTGAGTTCTTTTTCTCACCAATGTTTTCGGTCACATTAAACTCGATCGTTTGCGTAAGGCAATAAACATCTGCTCACATACGACATCATTGTACACGCCGATCGCGACCGTAGCACGTGCGCGCAGCTCGCTACAAACCCAACAGACTAAATTTGTGTAGACAGCCTACGGAATGTGTATCTGTGTTGTGTACTTACAAGTTGTACGTTGCTCGCAAGTACGGGCGTGACGGGCGAAGGCAAGGGGGCACCGAAGGCCACGTGCGGCGAGGGTGGGTTGATACCCTCGATCACGAGCTCCTTCGTTACCAGCGACTGACGTAGTAGCGGAAGACTTTTCTGTAGATCGATACGTTTCATTTCATGCATTGTAAATAGTTTCTGCCATTGTTGTAATATAATATATTCAGGCAAAAGACATATCAAATTCAGGGAGGTAATTTTACGATGTAAATATCGACATTTTGAAGCGAGACTTTCCAGGTTCTAATACGGACCTTAAGAGAGATCCTCCGATTTCCATAAATTTTGAATAAATTAAGAAACCATTTCTTATATATAGATCAGTAATAGATATGCTAATCTTAACCTTATATGTTTAATTCTACGTGCAGTAATAGACCGTTTATAGCAAGCGACTCTTTACATATTCCCGTGAGGAGACCTTTAAATTTAAATTTGGTGTGCCGAAAATTATCGAATAGATGACTCAGTTACTTCGAAAAACATTTTGGAAGCTACTATGAATACTAAGTTACAATTAGTCTCTGCGTAAAATAACACTTTAAAAACCTTCAAGAATCCAATGAGGCAGGGCTGCGGGCTGGCGTTGAGAAGACGTTCGAGCCGTTCGCAGAATGTCTCGGGCTCCACTTGCGCGTCGATCAACTCCTGGATGAGATTGCGTACGTTTGTCTCGACGGACATCGGCTCCTTACTGGACAGATCTAAGAGGTTCGCCAAGAAGTTGCGGCATTTCTCCTTCGTGTTATCCAAAGGTTTCTGTAGTTAGCAAATAAAAAAAAAATCTATTAACATTTCGGCCACATTATTCTGCAATAGGTATATGTGATGGAGCTAAAACCTTAACATATTATCATGTGAAGATTCGATCAACAACATTATTGCCGTAGTTATAACCAACTAACAATGTAAAGTTTTATCCAACTAGCAGGGAAATAATTGCACGCAGCATTGAAAATTAAACTTAACTTTTAATATCTGTTGAAGTTAATATTTACGTGAATTATACATTTAGTCAGCCTGATTTGTGTGTCTATCAAAAATTATAAATTGAAAAACGTAATGTGGATACAGCAGTTGTGCTCAATCCGATCATGTCTCATATATTTAACGGTGCAGCGATCGCAGCGATGCACACCGCACAGATGAGACATTCGACCCTCACGCCGTCCCTATCATGAATTGCCGATTATTTTAAACGTTTGGATATGAAACTTGTATGCCATGCAGTAATACAATAATATGTTTTATCGTGTATGCCATTAATAAAAGGTGGCCGTATCGCTGCAGCAGTGATATCATCCACACAACCTTTGGGAGATATACATATTACAATAAATAAATAAATTTAACACATACAAATAATTATCTGAATAATTAATTAAACATATACATAAATTAAACAATAACATTATAATAGTTTGGGGAAAAAGTATTTTCGCATTTTAGTATGTACGAACTTGTAATATAATCTCTGACTATACCATTTGCTTCTGGCCGGTTTTGGTATCATTAAAAAGTTTAGATTTTAAAGAAGATAATTTCAAATTCAAATTTGGAAAATGTGTGACTTTCATTTGTTTTGCTTACTGCCAAGATGAGTGAGTGTAATGAAGAAATTCGCTACGTTTTAAAATTTTACTACAAAAAAGACAAAAATGCAACGCAGGCCGCCAAAAAAAGTTTATGGTGTTTATGGACCTAGTGCAGTGTCTAAGAGAGTAGCACAAAATTGGTTTAAGCGTTTTCAATCCAGAAATTTTAATGTCAAAGATGCACGTCGCTCTGGTCGCCTTGTCACGGATAAAATGGATGCCATTTTTGAAAAAGTGGAGCAAGATCGAGCTGAAGAACTGGAAATTGATCACAAAACAGTTTTGACGCATTTGGGCAAAGCTGAGTACACAAAAAAGCTCGATATTTAGGTGCCACATGAACTCACTGAAAGAAACCTCATGCACCGTGTCTTCATTTGCGATTCTTTACTACAACGTAATGAAACCGAACCATTTTTGAAGAAGCTGTTAACTGGTGATGAAAAGTGGATCACATACGACAAGAACGTGCGAAAAAGGTCGCGGTCAAAGGCCAGTCAGGCTTCACAGCCTGTGGCGAAACTCGGGTTAACTCGCAACATGGTGATGCTGTGTGTATGGTGAGATTGGAAGGGCATCATTCATTATGAGCTGTTACCGCCAGGCAGGACCATCGATTCTGAACTCTACTGCGAACAACTGATGAGACTAAGGCAAGAAGTTGAGAGAAAGCGGCCGGAATTAGTCAATAGAAGGGGTGTGACTTTTCATCATGATAACGCTAGACCTCACACATATTTGACGACTCAGCAAAAACTAAGAGACTTTGGCTGGGAGATGATGATGCATCCACCGTATAGCCCGGACCTTGCAACTTCAGATTTCTACCTGGATTGCCACTACCTCCTGCGAACATCCTCCTCTTTTGCTTTTGCAACGCACGGGAGATCCGCAAACCACTAACTCTTCCCTATCCGGATTCTTAAAATTCGCGGGAGGGAACGAGACGCACATACGGCTTGCCGTATGTGAGAAGAAGAAAGAAGATTCTACCTTCTCATTGATTTTTCTCCCCGCGGGTCGCGGATCGACCGCGGTGAGTGACCGCGACTACGACGAAGATGCCCAAGAAAGGAAAGGAAGGGAAGGCGAAGCCCCCCCCCCCCCNNNNTGAGTGAGTCACTGGGACCAGATCCAGAATGGGAGGAACAATCCATACAAGAAGAAGAGGACCAAGCTCGCCCTGGAACTCCATTCGTGCAGCCGGCCTCCTACGCGGCGGCCACCGCACCATCACCGACGCATCCCACCCGTGCCGCGCGGAGCGCTGCCGTGCAAACGACAAGCACCGCGCGACCGCCGACACCTCCAACCACCACTCGTCCCACAATTGCCAACGGCAATTGGCATGCGTACGGTGTAGCGGAGAACACCCAGCGCATCAGTGCCCGCGCCCTCGCGAGGAGCCCGCCACCTGCGCCTGCTGTGGCGGGCCGCACCCCGCAAACAACACACAGTCATACCCACAAGATGGCAAAAAGTTATCGAACAAAATAGTACTTCTGTACCTTCATTAAATTAAAAAAAACTTAAAATAAAAAATGCAAAAAGACTTTCTTCCCAACCTAATATTTCTCGTATATATAACAAATAATTGCGCATTAAAGATAGATTTCCACGACAGATAATATAAAGTTATCAAGGCCTCATACAACGTGCCTTAAAAGAAAAAAAAGACAGAGCATCGAATAGAAAAAGGGAAAGGGTTCCAAAGACGAACAGCGTAGGCGGTAAACGATTTTCGTCATAAGGGCATAAACCTGAATGAAATGTTGAGGAATAAGTTATCAGAAAAATGTACGTAAAGATTATGATTTTCACAGCGAAAGATAGTCATTTTAAACAAAGTGCTGGTACATTCTACGTAGTAGGGAGCAAAAAGAATTCATACGAGCATGCGAGAGAGCCACTCGATCATTGAACGAAATAAAGAAACATGGTCATATTTGCGTAATACAAACACAGACCGCACACAAATGTTGATCCTGTCTTAAGTACAGACAGCAAACGCCAGCTTAAGAGTAGTCAACAGAAATAGGATATAAGAGATTGAACGAGTACATACCTTGAGTAGGGCACTACTTTTATAATATAATGACTCCATAACGCGTAAGAGGCAGTACAGTGCTACAGAAATTAGGGCTGTTGATCGTTGATTACCTTTCACTGTTACCTGAGTTTCTAGTAGATTATCTATCGAGATATATTGCTCTTTATTTATTACGGAATAACAAACTCAATAGATTTAAAGCATATTACACACCCAACAAATACGTGAAATTTTCAAGAAAGACAGAATACATGCCAAACATATTTTTTTAATATATTAAAACGTGATTATTTACTCGAACCCTCGATAGCGCATATACTGTACAGAGTATTCTGTAAATTGATTTGCGTGTATCCACTGCGCTGCAATAAGGGTTGCAATTCACTATGAGAGAATTCGCTGACAGGGGCAGATGACCAGTATCAAAAGATCCTTTGACCGATCAGAGGGGACACTCATTTCCATTCAGAGATTTGTTTATTACAGTATCGTTCACCTGCAAATGTGGGATAGGGTGGCGCTCCGTCTCATTGGTCCGTCCTCCCCAGACGGGGTGAGCAGGAGATGCCTTTGAACTCTTATTAATCTAGTGCTGTCTGTTTTCTCCTAACTCGTCTAAAATTAGTGAGACGCATTGTTTGTGAAATCTTAGTACTGGTATGTATTTCATTTTAAAAATAATGTCCCTTAACGGGTAATATATAGCGTATAAGAGGAAATTAAATTACACGAGATGAGCCGTTCAGAACAGCGAGCATATATCAATAGATACGATAATCTCAAGCATAAGTTATTGATAGCGTCATTCACGTAGACGTTTCCATGTCAAAAAACACCTGTTGGTAGTCTAATGGAACAAAGGAGATGTAATTTGCTCTGAACAAATATATCTGTGTATGAATATATACATACCGCCCTCCGTGCCAGCAACACAATGCTAAACTAATCGATATTACTTTCCACGTGTTACGGACAAATTTATGATGTTAAATTAATATCGAAATAAACAAGAATTATAACGACTCAACATTTGATGTAGGGAAAAAGCAAGTTAATTATTTCGTCTATATATTTTCGTACATATTTGCTATAAACGATTGCCCATCGACTAACACCCGGCGAGAATCACCGAGCGCGCACTATATTTCTTTCGCTAAAAAAGTGTCTCAGTATTAGTTCATATTGATATAATATGGATATAGTCTCTAAGGTATTTATGTTACGGACCTCGAGGCCAATAGAAATAAATAAATAAGTAAACGTATTAAAAGTATATTTTTATTACATCGTATTCTACCTACAAGGATCATTTGTAAAGTAAACAATTGTAATTCATCATCAATCGAATCAAACTCATTGAATTATTTAGGTATTTTGTAAATACACTTATGCACGTCAGTTTTTGCTTCTACTACCCTTTCAAAAAGGTGTTTTCATATTGAGGAGAACAAAAGGCTAAGGAAACGGAAGAAAATCAACATATGGCAATTACAAAGTTTTAACCTGCACGGTGTCGATTGCGGTACAGTTATATCCAGGCGTTCTTGTCATTTATATCTGTACCAAAATATTCTTTTACTATAAGCTGATCTGTATCTTAAACATGTCGCTTGGAAGTTCCAAAAGTTCCTATTCATCCCAACTTCAGCTTCTACATGTTTGATGGACTGTAACCTTTAGAATTAACACATAGTTTACTTGATGTAGCACCATCAAAAGGAAGTCTGCAACGATCCTTACACAGTATATCAGCGGTATTATTATACTACAGTCGCCGATGGATTATTTCGAGGATTGTAATACAATGCCTCCTATGATTGCCTCGTTGATTAAAGGAACCTTCCCTCGGTTATGTGCCTATATTGTACGTGTGTTTGTGGACCAACAAAGATAAATTCAGCTTAAAAGAAATGAAATTTATATTTACGTACTTTTTGAACGTAAAGTTTGAACGCCATATGAAAGTAACTTTGTGCCTATACTTTCAAAAAAGTATTTTATAATAAATAGAAAACGGCGAATTCGCTTCAGCAAGCGTAAGCAGACCAAAGGCAGGAGGAAAGGTAAAAGACAATTTTAATAATTTTCAGATATAAAAATCACTCATAGTTGTCTATACTAATATTATAAAGAGAAAAAAGTGTTTGTTTGTAATAGATTAACTAAAAATATATTGGACCAATTTTAAAATTAATTTCACGCAGGCTTACTTTTTGCAAAAGCTTTGAAGCTGCAAAATTTTGCTGGTATGATATAAATGTACGCTTACAATGAAGATTATATGAATTTTAGATAAATATTTATATAAAGTTTGTGTGAGATAAAGTGTCAAATTATTATTATTATTAACATAAAATATATTCCTTAATGACAAATCAAATTAAACCAGTAGTTTATTTAATCTGTCTGCCCCTGACATTGAATAAATTTTGATGAAACTCAAACCTAAATCATAATTATTATTGCACAAAGGGAATTCGCCGAGCAGGAATTGAAATTAGTCCTACACTTACACCCCATTAATAAATATAAAACATTAAAAAATAAACATAAACTAGAAAACTTCGAATGCCTATCGATAATATTGGGTCTCCGCCGAAACAATGATAAGTCAAGATTCAATTAACATGACTATTCCTTGAACTGAAAATATGCATTGCAATAACTTTTATTGGCTATTACAGCGCTCTAACAAATACAAAGTAAACCAGAAAAATAGAAATCGCTGAAGCAGTATGAAGCTTGATGCTGGATTCTATTAAATACCAAAAGAGATAGATTTATTTTAATTGCAAGGAAAAATTATTTCATATCATTAAAAAATAATAAAAACACATTAATCAGACTTTGGATATTGTTGAATACTTTAAAATAGTGGTAATGGTAACTTTGAAATAATGGTGAATAATTTAGATACGTACAACAGATAAGCTGAATACAAGACATAGTAAACAATTTATTTATTCAACAATGACGATGAATTTTTGTGAAAATCGATTTCAACTAGGTTACTCGTCAAAAACTACGTTTAAAAAGAAGAGCACTAAATAATTAACCAAAAGAGCAATAAATAATAAATACTTACCAACATATTCGGGAGACGAGGGGCGGTTACTCTACCCAAAGTCTAGGAACGTTCTGCCGAGTGAATACTTTGAGGTGTACCGTGTACCGTTAATATAGTCCTTTCAATCGTCATAATTTAGAGAGTACGGCGTGCGAGAGAGAGCTCCGATCGATTTGTTTACAGAGTAATTACACCCACTGCGCCAATATACGCATGTGCAATTCGTTCCCGAACAAATGTAATAGAGATAAAATAATGTACATGTCGAATGTCCTGTCGCGTCCCGGCGTCCGGTACTAAGACTAATTAAAACCTTGCCTTGTACATCGGACACGCGTCCCTTCGCACGCTTGAATTACTGTCGATGTTAAAGATTCGACTTAAAAAATCCATGTAAGAATACTGACTCATTTTCATGTTTATAAACAAAAAGGATGCACGGAAAGTTAAACTGTGTCTACAACAATGTCCCCTATCGCGTATTAGATAATTCGTTCCTTGGGATGTTGAGTGTTGATATCTTACAATTTCAATTATTGACGTTGAGAATATTTTAAACCGTTTACTGTGTTTGCCGATATAAAGGTGGTTGAGTGCCATAAAAAAATTAGGAAACCGATGTAAGTATTTTATATATTCCTCTTTTTGGATAAAACATGTAAAATTATTCACTAATTCCCACGCTGCGTTGTATCATATTATCAACATACCAAACATCAATCTCAGTTTTATGAGAGCATGACAAAAGTCATAAGGACAATATCAATTGAAATGGTACTCCTATTAAATAGAACATTTGCATGATTTCATCGATCATTTTCAGACTTTTAAATAAACTGACTTGTTTTATATAGTATAGTATTAAACAGTATAAAGGCCTACCTGCGTGGTCACTGTCGGTTGCAGCGGTTGCAGGGTTTGCAGCGGTTGCAAGGACTGCATCGGTTGCAACGACTGCATCGGTTGCATGGGCTGCAGTGTCTGCAAAGGCTGCGGTTGTGGCTGCTGCGGCTGGGGCTGCGGCTGGGACTGCGGCTGCGGGGTCGTTACCGACGCCGCCGACGCGGCCACCACAGGCGAGGGTACCGAGCCGGTTGGCATCTGCCCCATCGTGCCGGGGCTCGCAACGCTCGTCGACACCGTCGCCACACCGGGTAACTGCACAAAGAAAACAGCATACGTAATCTCTCCTTGAATCCCACAAATACACGGACGAATGCACCGCTCGTCGGTCTCCGACGTCGTTCCGAATGATCGGCATGTAATCGTGACCGTGGCTGTGTTCACCTCTAACTACGAGTACATACACATATTGTTATCCCAATGTATCTATTAAGCGTGCGGTATTTTTATGTTTTACAATTGCATTAAAATTATATGTAAACCTTCTAATGTCCGAGTAACGGACGAAGTCTTTTGAACTTATGTTATAAATAATTGTTGGTTTTTTAAGTTTATAAATATATCAACAACTCGCGCAGTAATTACCAAATTCGTCAACAGTGCTATCATCGTCTAAGTCACAACTTTAAGTATTAAAAACACTATAGTTCCAGCGTTGTTTACTGTAATCCAATGCGTCTAATAGCGTGACATTTTAACGCTACGAGTTATACAAACATACGAGTACATGTTTAAACATTTTAGTTGTTTTTTGGATGAGCGTACAGAGTATAATTATATGATACTAATCTTAATGATGAACAATCCAACCCTTCCGCAAAACATACCTCCATTCAGAACCAGAAGGTTCAAGATCAAGGTCCCTAGGGAGCGTTTTGAAGGTCACGGGTGGTAACTTGTATTAATATTCGTACCTTCGTGGTCCTGTTTCAAAAATTAGCAAATGCCGGACGTTTTTTGTTAACATCGGTATTTTATACTAGTATAGTCTTCTTTGGCATAATTTGCACTTTTATTAGACTAGAATTTATTTATTTATAATTTGTACATCGTTATGTACAGAAAGCGATCAGTTAGAATTTTATTATTAGGATAGATATAGGCAGATAATATCGTCGTACAGGAGAGTAGATTACAGTGGTTTACAATTACCTACAGTTATTCATTTAAATACCGTTCGTACGAGTATACTAAGTATAACTTAGCAAGAGTTCTTTGATTTCATGTTCCTTAAAATGTATTAAAATTGACTTAATAGAACGGTAATTTTTTTTTAATACATAATATATTGAATTTGTACAAAATAAAGTTAAATTATTATTTTAATCAAAATCCATACTAATAATTAAAACTTTTTGCTAATTTTAATGAAGGTATATATATGTCTGTCTGATTGAAACATTTTTTCTGGATCATAGTTTAGGATACTTTCCGTTCCGGGAAATGTATCTATTCCAGGGGAATTTTCCAGAACGAAGTGAGGACGGGTTACTTCCATATTTTAATTTTCAAATGTAAAGTTAAAATTATTATAATTTTGTCTTTAATAGAAAAAAAATACTAATTGCAAATAGTCATTTCTTCCATAAGAAATATATTATATCTTAATATTTAATAATTATTATGGCAATGTATGGTTGGCAAACTTCACGATTTGCCGACTATTATGGAACATCGCACGAGTACCCACGATATTTTACTTCGGTTTAAAGCTCCTTATATAACTTCCGAATGTTAGGAACTTATTTGAGAATTAATATAACGAAGACAAGAAGAAAGTTAAATTTATAGAACAATAAATTTGAATACAAAGCAGCTCACGTGGAAAGAAACTTTATACCAGTGAGATGTGACTGCTGTACTTTAGTGCGAACTTACGTTACATCTGGAACTTCATTCTACATTTGCCGGTTTAAAACTAAAATTACTACATATCACGTTACCATATATTTATGTCCTTTAAATGAGAATTTTCGCCAAGTCATATAATGCCAAATATACACGAGTATACTACTGTCATGTTATTTACATAACCAACAAATATGCCAATGTATGTATGAATATACCTACGTCACATTTACCTCGACTATATATTTTTTATTATTATAATTATTTCATATTTATTATTATTATTATGTATTATTATTATTAGGATTATTATTCATAAATGAAACAGATGAACCTGATTATAATTGTTCATAAATATTATTTATGAATTACTACACCTATGTTGCAATTATATCATTTCTCTAAAAGATGATTCATCCACATTTAAAACCCTTAATTATTCTGTTGTCGGTATCGGATCCACAATAGTCTATCACGCTATCCCAGAACGGACCTTTGGGAACATTATGGAGAGCTCTCAGATATGCAGCTTTCCTCACGGTGTTTTTTCTTCATCGAAACGAGTTATAATTAATTTGTAATACGCATTAATGTTCCACTAGTCATATTCTCATTGCAATTAAAACTTTTAAAATATCGACACGATATGTTAGACTTACGCTAAGGCCGATAGAATTATATTTCGAATACTTAAGTGTTGGACGGCAAATGTAAGCAATACTCCATATATGTATTACTTAAAATGATTAAATGCCTTAAGTTCCACCTATCATTAATTTAGTGGGATAAGATTTTTTATGAGCTTCACTTGCAGGTACAAATTGTATAATTATAATGTGTATTTTTAAATAAATTTTCACTAGAATACGTGTAATAATTGTTTCATAGTTGCGACTTGGTATCCTACTATGATATCATTTCACTAAAACAACACTCCAGTGGTTTAATCGTAGCAAGACAGACGACCCGAGGATAGTTTATAAATAAAAAAATTAAATGAATATTGCTAGAAAGGTTTTTTTTCTATCTTGACTCATTCCTATAAAATTTAGCGTGGTTTTATTATGAGTTCATAATGTATAATTATTTGATGTTTTAGACGTGCCGAGTACGTCGTCGTGAAGGATAAAATGGGGGGAGCGGATATTGTAAGAGTGCAGCTAAATTGAACTCAAGAAGACAAAAGGAATGGTAGATATTTCTTTTCTAACTAGATGTATTGAACACAATGTGTGCAGTAATTGCAGTTATGGGAACTTAAATCTAACCGTGCCAAGTCGATCCTAATCAGTCAGCACAACCAACAAACTGCTCAAAACTCGTGTTAACAATTATATTTAAATGTGTCTTTCATTACACACGCATAATGGCTCGGCCGACGAAAACCTGTCTTAACGTGTTTCATTAAGACTGCCTTTATCCTAAATTATTTGTAAGTTGTCGAATATATATTTTTATTAGGATATCCGACAGTTTCGGTTGCGGTTACGGAGCGCCATAACATCCCTGATTTAAATGATAATAAAGCAACCACGCCTTAGACGAAAATATAATTGGAATAATTAAATCAAACTATGGTCATTGTAATGCGTGCGTTCTTATCGAGGAGTCAATTTAAGAGCATTTATTTGAGATTCTGAACGGGACTGGTAACGAAAAAGGTCGAAACTAAAAGTTGATAATAACAAACAATCAAAAGAACTTGTAGACAGTTGACGAAAACTTGGGCACACACACATACACAAATGTATCTATCGTTCAACTGCAAACAACTAAAAGTGGGCAAAGACTTCTGGTAGTGCACAGTGAGCAGACGGCTTTCTGGGAAACTGTGTAGCGAGCCTTCGGCAACTCTCCGTTTCCTAGCAATTAGATAGTTGATTAGAAAATAACAGTGACTATCTGATTGTGTTGATGCGGAGCATAACACTCAGTAAATTGTAAATGTACAGAACAGCTCGAATACAACTTAAGAGATCGGCCACTCGTTGACTTTATGCCATGTGCAAAACAAATTTGAAAGGATTAATAATAATTATGTACTGATACATTCATTACTCTTGTATCGTTCAATCAATTCATTCCCACCGTTCGTTCATTACTACTCGATGACGGTTCACTGGCACTCGTGAATTACTTTTTGGGCGTTTGAAGTGGTAACGCGTGTGAGGAATTTAGTGTGACAATATTGCAGAGCGAGTAGGATTAAAGTGATTGTGATGAACTATCCCTCTTTTGTTTAAATTCTTTCTGGGCCTAACAGTACGTACCGTTATCAGCATTAATACCATTCGTAATAATGCCCAGATGGCTAAAGTAACAAACAGCCTAATACAAAACACAATGTCGATAACATTTTATAAATTCATAAATCATGTTACTCGCCCAGCATTGTTACTCTTAACAGCAGCAAAGAAAAAAATATTAGTAGTTATTATGCGGTTTCACAAATGAAAGTCGTAGAAATGTCGTTTTAAAGCCTCATCGTGCGAAATGTTTAGTAATAATATAACGTATATGAACGCAAGGCTAAATACAATTATTTGAAACACAATATGTTTCATTAATCTCGTTTTATGAATGTAAAATAAAAACTAGCGAAATTCTATTGTTATATACTACCTTTATGACTACTACCACTACAAATCCACAAAATAAAATTTGTTTCCACATATATATTTATATATATATTATATTATAATATATTATAATATATTATATATATTTGTATTAATTTAGTATTTATTAAAAAAAATGTACCAGCAAAATAGTGCTACACACAATCATCAAACAAGAAATAGGCATAATTTGGTTACATCTTCATATCGTCTTCAAAAGGTTCAGCGTTCCTTTATGGGGCTTAAGATTTCGTTTTTACAATAAGATTTCTAGGTCGTTACGCGAGTTGCCCATTGGAACTTTTAAGTAACGCATTAAAATACAGCTTATAAGCAAAGGATACTATAGTATAGATGAATACATTAATGACAAGGACGTCTGGAAACAATAGTGTCGAAACCAGTTCCGTACAGATTTAAACTTTTGTAATTACCATGTGTTGTTTAAAATATGTGCTGAGGAGGTACTTTCGCTGTTTCTTCTAAAATGTTAAAGCACCTTTTCGAAACGGTAGCAGAAGCAAAAATTGATGTGCATAAGTGTATTTACAAAATACCTACATGATTAAATGAATTTGAGAGAATGCGATAGAATATAGACACACAAGGTTTCCTTTTATATTTGTCTCCTCTATGCGACGCTTCGCAGCCCCCGCCTAGTGTTGTGTGTATGTGTACTTTTATGGGCCTGGCTATTAGATACACGAATCGAGAGAGAGACGTACTGTAGTCACTACAGTATCCATATTGTTCTGTATAATCATTGTTTTTTAAACTAGGTATCATTAGTATAATAAATAAACCGAATTTAAAAATCCGATCCTGACATTGCATTCGTATCATTCTCTTGCAATGTAGGTTTCTAAAAGTTTTTTAGAATATGAATAATTTTTTTGAATTTAATTTTTTTTTAATTAAATTTAATTATTAAAAAAGTAACAAGCCGTTTTTGCGAAAATTACCTCGTCATAAAGCCAAAGGTTAAGGCTATTAAATTAAGTGTAATTTATATTTATGTGATTTATTTTTTGTACATTGCCACTCAGTATGCGCGCTTGGTAGATAAGACAATTAACTTGCTCATAGTGGAGAGTAATTAACTCACATTAGGTTTTTTGGCCAAGACATTACAAATATGAGATTAGTAGTGCTTATCTACCGATAAACTACAGAAAAGGAACGGCGGCAACATCGCATCGCAGTGTTCTACAATGTCTAAACGTAAAGTGAGATAATGATTATAATAAAACGTAAAATGTCAATAACTAATCCCTCCGATTACAACTCTCATAGTATATATATCAAAAAATGTAAGTGGTCATGTTTTTCGTAGATCATAATTTTGAGAGATTAAAATAGATATATTAGAATAGTATTGCCATAGTAACATCTTAAAACCACAAGTTCATCCATTCATTAATTTCAAAATGTAGAAGCTACTTCACTGACAGTCTACCTAGTCCAGTGCAGTCAAACATAAGCGTTATTCAACAACAGCAGAAAACTATATTTTATGAAACAAATACTTTTATCATATATTTTATTTACTTGTACTCTCATAAATTGTACATACTCAAAATGCAAGTACAACAAATAATAAATAATTAATAATAGATAATAAGTATGGAACATACTTCGCATTGTGTTGTATCCAGTTGAAAGAAATACAAATTTGCATACTGTCTCAACTAAGGTAACACAGTTGTATATTTTAGCTATTTAAATTTTAGTATAACATAAATAGATCTAATTTTATTGAATAAGTGTCTTTATATTATGTTTGGACAGACTAAACTGAGAGATTTGACAGGGATACAGAAACAATTTATTTTTCTGATAATAACATTATCTGATAACTAAAATCATAAATATTACTTTGGATAAAAAAACAGTATGATTTAAAAGATATCTGACTTATAAGCATATCAGCAAAAAAATCCATTAGAATGAAGTAACATCATAATAACAAAAATATTTTGAGCCGTTTTAATGTTTTACTAAATAAATAGTATCTATAATTAAATGCATTTGAAATACTTATATTTGCATTATTGCTCTTAAAAAAAACTACATACATAATTGATGGATTTATAATTGCAAACATAAAAATCGCTTTAGTTAATTAGTGCTAATTTACATGGGAAAAATGTTCAGTATATTTCAGTTAGATTCCAATTTGATTTGTTCAATCTCTATTAAACCTATCTCTGATAGTACTAATTTTGTATGTTCTATGAACAAGCATGCCTATAATTAATGTTTTCAAATGAATAAAACTAATTAGTGAAGAGTGAACACAATGAGTGAAGAAATTCCGATTAGTGTCTTACCTTGTTAATTACCTCAAGACATGCACCCGCACCTTATTTGTACATGCATGATTGTTTTGAAACTGGACAATCAGGTTTTGTATGTATGAATGTAGGGCGACATGTGGAAAGGTAGGATGCTTGGGGTGGTCACATTGTCCAGCTTCATTGAGAGCTAGTAGCGGAGTGGCTGGTCCTACTTACTGCCGGCACGGTCGACAGCCGGAGGGTCTGAGCCTGGGGCGCCGTCATATTGCCGGCGGACGGAGCGGGACCGACCCTCAACAGCTGATACTGACCATTTTCTGTCTTTAACAACAAATGACCCTGCTGCCCCTGTTGTAGACTTTGCAGTGTTTGCAGCGTTATCTAAAAATGAACGCCTTGTTTCAATTTGCTGAGTTTAAACTCATTTTCCATCACTAACTTTCTTGAAATCAGTAACTTGTCTTATAAATGACTCTATGAAATTAACTATAAAAAAAAATTAAGCAGGTCATTTGTTAAAATACATATGAGGCAAATCAATCAATCATCTGAGGTGCAACATCAACGGGAGAACAAGTATATTAGAATGTAGTAATTAGTATTGTGAATGGTGATGCGGTGAATATTGTTATTGGTGTTATATTTAACAAGATTAATTGTTCCTTATTAGCTTTGATGTTGTTTAATACTAGCTCCCTGGGTACCTTCAAAAGCATAAATACGTCACTGATTAGTATACTATTTATTTATATTAATGATTATCTTACAACATGTTCTGTCTGTTAAATTAGATACTTCAATTAATGGTCATTTATTTCTCTAAATTTAATGCACATTATTCATGTCAAGTGATTAATCAAGAAACTTTATGTAGTTATTATATGACATTAATCTTAGATAGGATTAGGCCCATAAAAATAGTACAAACAATTATAGATAATATAATTTAAAAATATATGCCATAAATTTATAATGAAAAGCATTAACTGAAGAATGTTACAGAATTAGAATGGTATAATGTACATAATTGTTTAGAAATTTACAAATTTATAATAAATATAAGGTACAAATTTTAATCTTTAACAGTGAAGGCTGATCATGAAAGCATTCTTGAGTAAATTGTATGACAATGTTGATGAAACTATGCACATTGACAGTAAAATATTGACACATCAAATGCACTGATCATGCAAAATTTATTATACAGGTACCACATCACAGAGTTTAATTTCAAATGGGTGTGACAACCATAAACACTAGTATTTTTTTTAATTTGGCTTGCTTTATGCTCATATTAAAAAAATCAAAGAAAATTGAGATCTTCTCCATTTGCAAATAGAAGCCAATTTCTGTATTTATGGTGCTTCAGAATGATGTATGCAATATTGCAAGCCAGGGATGAAATCTGAGCAAAGGCATGTGCCAGTATACAAGGAAAAATCGAATTTTTATCTCAACCAAAATAACCTTTCATAATTGATATAGTTACAAACTTTATATTTGTATCCAACTAATAAAAATACTTGAAGTATCCAACTAATAAAGATACTTGAAGAGATGTATCTCTTGTGGACTTACTAAACAAAAGCCACTAGATAATGATACATTTAAATATATATGAATTTATATGATGATAATATTTTAATTGCCAATATCTTTTACAAACGTACAATTTGATAGCAATAGATAATTCGGAATCATCTCTATTATAACTAATGATCTTAAAACTGTTAATCTGTCTTTAGAACATTTGAAGTCAATTAATCTTTATATCACAATTTCTAAGTATGTATAATACAATGTTTAGTTTTTTAATATATATAAACTTATAATATACTAACATACTTATAACATTAAATTGTCTATGAACACCTATTTTTATAAATCCAGCCTAACAAAAAATTTTGTAACTCGAAGGTACTTTGTCACATTAGTGCAGTGAGACAAAAAAATTAGTAATAGCATCGAGGGAATGGTGTGTTATGACCAGCAGGTGGCAGGTACATGTGACAACTTACGCCTGGAGTTGCTGGTCGGGCGCCAACCATCTGTGGTGTGCCGATGACAACCCTGGGCGACACTGTCGCCACTGACTTTTGAGCAGGCGCTGCTGACCTCATTGATAAGATCTGCACGTTAGGGATAATAGGCGCTTGCCCGGCGCCTAGGTTTTGTGTCGTCACGACAACATTCTGTCCACCTTGTTTGTTGATAGACATCACGTTCGGAATCGAACCCGCCATGCTCGAATTCACCGTCATAGGAACAGTCACCATCCCCTGTTGCATACCCACTTGCCCAGTGTTGTTGCCCTGCTTTATCACCAACGGAGGTTGCATCGCTAGAGTCTTATTGCCTGGTTGTGAGAGGACTCCGCTTACAGGTACGGAGTGAATAATCTGATTTTGGGATGACTGAAGGCCGATGCAGCCGTTTGCTATTGAATGAGTCGGAAAAGTTACGCGGTTCAATGCACTGTTCAATGCTTGGGCTTGAGAATAAATCACTTTCAATTCGTTGTTACTGGCAATATTTTGTGTCAGATTTGTTTGGCTCATAAATGATGAATTCGCTTGTTGTACGGAATTGTATGTTGCACTGTTCAAAATTCCTGACGACGTAAAGTTTACACTGGCTACTTCACCATCACTGATTTTATCTGTGTGGTATTTTTGTACACCAATAATAGAACTCCCGGTAGATGTGATATTATGTTGACTTGGAATAACATTTACTGTATGGTTTTGTGGCGAAACCGAAGAGACGGACGTAACTAATTGGTTCTCTAGTGAACCTACAATCGCGTTTACAGCGTTCTCATCGACGTCTGTAGACAAAGCTTGTTCTAAAAACTCGGCTGACGCCATTTTATACAGATAACCGGATATGACCAGTGTTGCGCAGTGAAACCGGTAAATGGGAGTGTATACATAAAATCGATTATTCGATTCGTAATACTCAAATTTAGTAACAAATTTTTTTTTTCATGCAAATATATCTTATGTTACCCAATATTTTACTAAAACTTTAATAGCTACATCGATGACGTTATCTTTGTTAGCCCAGTTAAAACCACAGAATATGTAAGAGTAAAACATACGACCGCGTTATCGCGTAATGTGACGTGTACCTGCACGGGGTAAAGTATGTCCATGACAATGTTGTGATGGAGCGGACGGAAAAAATATGTAATTACTTATAAACCTAAGCCAGGTATAAACAAGATATTTACTAATGTGTGGTTAAACATTTTATTTTTAATTTGGAATATTTCACACTGGTGCTATCTATCCTTATATTATAAAGAGAGAATGCGAATATTATGAGTTTGTGCTTACACGGAGAGTAATCTTCGGAACCCCGGCACCTATTTGACTTTATTTTTCACTATTTCAAAAGAACATTGTAGATGGACTTTATATCACGTATTTATTAGATCATTATATAATGTATTTAAATAAGATATTACATACATGTCAATCAGAATAATAAAGGAAAGGAAATGTAAGTCTGTCAGTGAGTTCATCAAAAAGAAAATAAGTCATCCAACGTAATCTTTTAGTGACCATGTGAAACTGAACTGAAGGTCACATTTTCTTTTCAGATTTTCATACAAAACTACGATTCAAATTTCCAACTTGATTATCCCAAAGTTTTATATTAGGTTATGACGAACTCTTATTTTCGTTGGGGCTTCTTAACAAAGTACAACACGCACTAATAACATAGATTCTTTAATTACTTTACTCTCATTACAAAAAAACAATAAAAGCAAGAACGGAGACGGCGCGGTCATTTTTTACGTTCGGTAGCGAGCGGGAATCCCTGTGTGTCGGATCGGCCGAGCGCACGAGAGGGGCGGCCGGACGCGCGACGTTTCTTTTCAAGCAAACATCGCGATTGTCGGCGTTCGTTATATCCTCTCCCTCCGAGTCACCAAAATGTCCTGTAGGTGGCTCTGCAGATATATGACGAGAACTACGGGGCCGTCCACGAAGGCATCGGGCCTGTACTGGAACTGAGACCTGATCAGACTTATTATGATAAGGCTTCAAATCAGAAACGTGAAAGTTTCCTAACAGATTTGAATCCAAGTCAGTGACCTCATACGTAGTAGGACTAACTATTTTACTAATGCGATAAGGTCCATCACGCTTCGGCATGAATTTACGAGTCCTACCCTTCGAAGCACCACTCAATAAGCGAGTAGTGATAAAAACTAAATCTCCTATCTGGTGGTCTGCAGTCTGTCGAGTCTTGTCAACTTGTAATTTTCTTTTGTCCTGTTGCCGTTCGACGCTATCTCTAACAATATCCCAATTATCTAAAAATCTACGCAAGTAAGGCGTGATTTGAGGAAGGAAATTCTTCTTATCCAATATTGCTCTCAAATCATAACGCGCTTCAAATGGCGTACGCATTTCTCGAGCAAACATAAGGTGTGCAGGGCTAGCAGATGTGGTAGAACATATGGCGCTGTTCATCGCGAAACGTACTGACGCTAAGAACTTGGGCCACATACGATGTTCATTCTTCACCAACATTGAGAGCTGTGTCCTTAAGTCCCGATTTTTTCGTTCGGCAGGGTTAGCCTCCGGGTGGTACAACGGAATAAAGCTTTGACTTATACCCAAGATGAACATGCATTGCTGCATGGTGGGGGATATAAACTGAGTACCGTTGTCGGATATGATACGACGAGCAAAACCATATCTGACAAAATATTCGTTGATAAGTATAGGCGCACATATTTCAGCCGTCGCTTCCGTCATTCCAAACAAATCCACCCACCTGGTGGCGGTGTCCTCAACTAAGAGTACCCATTTCTCGCCGTGTTGACCCTCTGGTAAGGGTCCAAACAAATTAATGGCGAGTACTTCTCCACGCTGATGGAGGACTGGGGTCTGTAAAAGTCCAACAGGCTTTTGGTTGGAAGCTTTGTAACGCTGGCACTCTTCACAGTTTTTGAGGTAATCTGCAATATATCTTCGCATTCCAACAAAATAATAGTTGCGACTAATGCGCTTATAGGTCCGCTCCACTCCTTGATGACCAGCTGATGGAGCGTCATGATTTTCTTTAAGAATCTTTTCACGCATGAAAGTGGCACAACGAGTTGTGGCTGTTCATAATCAGACTCCGGGATATATCGGTACAGCACCCCTCGGTTGGTAACATATCCTCTGTCCAACCACTGCTGTGAAACAACAGCCTCATTTTCTTCTAGACCGTGCAAAATCTTCGCGACTTGAGGATCATTAAGTTGCTTCATACGGATTTCAGCGGAACTAGCACTCGGTAAATCAATTATGACACCACAGACATCACAACTATCGGTATTTTCAACGTCACACTGAGGACGACTGTGGGCGTCTGCCACAACATTCGCCCTACTTCTACTCTCGCTTGTAACTTCATAGCCCATCTACTGAGACGTCCATTAGGCGTTTTAAGAGTCAGCAACCACTTGAGCGGCTGGTGGTCACTTTTCACAACAACAAGATGACCATCCAAATAACCACGAAACTTATCTGTGGCCCAAACAACCGCTAACGCCTCCTTCTCAGTGGTCGTGTGGTTCTTCTCTGCAGAACTCAATAAACGACTGGTATATTCGATCGATCTCTCTTCAGAATCATCTTCCTGTAACAGCACCGCCCCTAAAGCGTAGTTACTGGCATACGTACGTAGTACATAGTACGTAACACAAATGCTTTGGAATAGTCTGCTTGAATCAGGATAGGTGCAGAGGTCAACTTTTCTTTTAAAGACTGAAAAGCTTGTTGCTATTGTGTCTCCCATCTCTAAGGCTCGTTTTTCCGCGTAAGCATCGTCAAAGGTTGGGCTTCCTGGGAGAAATTCGGAATAAATTTTAGATGCTTTAAATTCTTAGGACTCAGCATCTACAGGATTGCATCAATCTTCGAGGAATCCGATTTGATACCTTTAGGAGTGATGACATGGCCAAGATAATTAATCTCTGGGCGAGCAAAGCAACATTTTTCACGATTGGCCGGCAAACCGAAGAGACGCAATTTGTCAAACACTTTCTGAAAATCATTTAAATGGCTACTGAAATCCTCCGAGATAATCAACAGATCATCTAGATAAGCTAGGAGAATAACGCCTTGTAAACTAGAGCCAGCACGGAATCGATGGATCAACCTTTGGAACGTGGATAGCGCGTTCTTCAAGCCGAACGGCATACGCGTAAAGCGGTATGTCCCAAACGGTGTCATAAACGCGGTTTTATCGCTATCAGCTGGGCTTACCTACACCTGCCAATAGCCAGATTTCAAATCGATAGATGACATAAAATAATGTCGTTTTGTCAATTGAAGAAGCTCATCTATGAGGGAAAGAGGATAACTATCGGTTTTAGTAATAGCGTTTAACTTACGATAGTCTACGCAAAAACGGATGTTATTATCCTTCTTAGGAACTAAAACCGCTGGAGAGGTCCAAGCAGATTCGCACTCTTCGATTATACCGTCCTTAAGCATTTTGTCAATCTCGGTTTTCATTAACTGCTTTTTCGCATGCGTAAGACGATAAATCGGAACTGCTATAGGCGGATGATCTCCAGTATCTATATGGCGTTGGTTCTCCCCCTGCTTCGAAGACATCGTTGTTGCGTTGTAACAGAGAAGCTAGATCCTCGCGGTCATGAGAGCTCAGCATCGCTCCCTCATCTTCTCTTAAAAATTCTGCAGCAGAACAAGACTGAAGATTATTAGAGTACTCATACTCCAATGGATACTTCTTTTTGCATCCATGAAAACGCCATGTGGAAGTAGCGAAATTAATTTCCAACCCAGCCGCTGCTAGAAAGTCGATACCTGAAAGTGTGTCATTATCGATGGCGTCCAGAAATACGAAACACTCCACTCTAATAGTTCTAGCCTTTATACATACATCCAGAGTAGTAAATAGCATTTCGCGTGTTGGGGCTGAACCATGGACAAGTTTAACACGCGTCGAACTCGACTTTAAGTGCTGATTATGTTGTTTCAGCAATGCATAGAGTGAGGAACCGACGATAGTACCCTTGGTCGCAGTATCAATTAAAGCCCTTCCTCGGATTCCGAAATTTCAATACCTAAAATGGGCCGTCGCGGTACACTATGAACGGAATTTATCGACGAACAATTAAAAAATTCCCCGTATTCGGATATTTCCATTTCCTACCCGGTATGTCACTACCGGATATTACTCTTGCCTTACCTATGATGTTTCCTTTCGAATTAGGTCTCGAGAAACCCATATTCACCCTATTGCGTGATGGAAACCGATAATCGCGATTATTATAACGATTAACATTTACATTGCACCCATTACTACGTGAAACATTATTTTTGTTCGTATTATTTACGCCCTGTTTAACACTACTATATCTATATAGGAAGCACCGACTTATATTCGTTACGCGTATACATGCGTTTATTGGGCTCCCCCTGAATAACAGCACGAGGTAACGATGTAAACAAACGGCTGTCGGCCCGTGGGGGCGATATAGCATGAGAATAAAAGTCAGACTCATGTCCAGTATCAGCCACAGATATAACATGTATGTTATTTACCGGCGTGAACGGCTTACCGCTGGTACTCGACGATGCCGAGGTCCCTTGACGAATGATATCGAACGCGCTACAGTTACCATTACATTTCGAACAATTTCGTCGCGTCACTCCACTCTCGCTACACCCGAAGTATAGTATTATTATAACTATTTGTTCGCGCATCACTATTGTCTTTTGATTGACACTGATCACTTTGAAATTTAAAGGCTCCACTACAGTATACCGACGAGAACCCGATGCTCGTCGTCGCTGACGGTGCGTCGAGGGTCGCGCTGGTGTCGGTACCGGTGCGGGCGATCTCTGCGGCGCGCGGGTAGCTGCGGCGGCGCCCTTTGACGTGTCGGCGCGCGTAGACTCTTTTGTAGACTCCTCGATACTCCGAGCCTTTTGGAGTAGAGAACCGAAGTCGCAGAATTTGTCCCTTCTTAATCGTTCACGAATATTCACGTGTAGTAATCCGTACACCATATCACATTTGACCTTCTCCATGAGGTCGCCACTAGGGAGTCGTGCTAACTGCGCGCGGGCCTTGGCCACGAATAATTCCGTTGATTCGTGTGCTTCTTGCGGCTTCGAAAACAGCTCGACGTACATACGATAAGGAGGTCGGCCGTCTCCAAAAGGGCTTCGAAGGTGCTAGATGGCTTCGTCCCAAGTCGATACTGTCGTTTTGACTCCCTGCCACCATACTGCTGCGTCATTAGTAACATCGATAGACCTCGCAGAACATTTTCGTCACTAATGTTTGTGAAATCTTTGTAGGCATATACTGCGTTTATAAAACCGTTTAAAAATTCGTCTTTCGACCCGCCGAAACGCGCGTTGCACGCAGCGAAGTTTCCAGGCGCGGGGATAGTAAGTGAAGTCGACGTATCCGTAGTGAGTGCGGGCGAAGTCGGAGGCCGTGCTTCAAGAACTTTCATGAGAAGCCTCTCGAAGTTATCAGCTTGAGCCTGATGTAGGGACTTCATCATGGAGGCGAGGTCACTCGCTGTGATGGTCGACGGCGGCTGTTGGACCGCGGACGTGCTACATCCTATTGGCTCAGGTGTCGACGCGACATGATCATCCATGTCGTAAAACTCAGTTTCTCGACGACTTTTTCGCCTCGCGGCACAAGAAATTTTCACAAACACAAAGTCACGTGTTGTTCTTTGGGCCCGCTCGTTGGGCGGCCAGTTTTATGACAGACTCTTATTTTCTTAACAAAGTACAACACGCACTAATAACATAGATTCTTTAATTACTTTACTCTCATTACAAAAAAACAATAAAAGCAAGAACGGAGACGGCGCGGACATTTTTTACGTTCGGTAGCGAGCGGGAATCCCTGTGTCGGATAGGTCGAGCGCGCGAGAGGGGCGGCCGGAAGCGCGACTTTTTTTTCAAGCAAACATCGCGGTTGTCAGCGTTCGTTACAAGGTATATTAATTTTATCCTGATAATTACGAACATAACAAAAAAATTGCCAAATTAGTCGAGCTGTTAAGAAACAGAGCCTATGTTTTGACAGTTAATTAAATATATAACGTGGATCATACATTATTTTGTCTTTGTACATAAGTGCTTTTAATTTAACTTAATTTTACTTTATTTTTAAGTGTTTTATTTTTCATTAATATGTAGTAACTACAGTATAAAAATATGTTATTATGTAACGGGAAGAGCAGAGAACGGTTTTGATTTTACGTAGCATGTTTTTTTTACTAAAATCGGGTAAACAGGTATACAGCCCACCTGATGGTAAGCAATCACCGTCGCCTTGAAATTTCGTTTCACTTTTTTGAAGAATCTCATATCATAACCGAAGGCAGTATCTCAGCAGGAAACACATTCTATAACCTGCAGATCCGTGGCGTAAAGGAACGCGAAAACCGGACAGGGGATTTTTTTTTTATCTTTGGTAGGTTGGTGACAACAAGTAGAACATTTCCTCATCAAACTCACCATTATAAAGACGGTAGAGACAGACGGAGCCTATATTTCTCCTGGAGACTTTTTTGAGGGCCAGATATATAGATAAGATGTTTAAACTGTTGTTCATGCATGCATCGGCAATCACTTGATGCCCATGAACTATAAAATAAAATGTGTTAATAAAATAGTAATTTTTATACAACCATATAATTAATTAATAAAAAAATGAAAATAAATATCACACCAAAAAAGATGCTATTCGTTGTATCATTTTCACATAAATCCTTGTTATAATTCACTTATACCGAATAAGTATTTTTTGTTACTTTTATGTGATTACCTGCAACATAGCTACTGGATACCACTTCAGCTTTTTTATCCAAATGTTGTGTCATATACTGGGAATAGACTCTTTTCTTTGATAATGAATCAATTCATTGTTTATTTTTTATGAATAATTTATTTTAGTTCAATTATATATTCCTCATTTTCATCTATCAGGTTTACAATCATTATTGTGGGGCAGACTAGATCCACATTTGTTGTTTTTAATCTTTTTCACATTTGCTACCACTTTTATAACTTAATTTTTTAATACTCACAAACTTTTTATAGTTAAAAGGTAAAGAGAATCACTCTATATTTAGTAAATGCAACTATATTTTTAACAAAATGTTATGTATTTAAACGTTAAAGCTTATTCTTTAATTAATAATCCCATTATTTTTGGACATTTGATGATCGTGACGTTTTGATGATAATAAATAATGCTCATGCAGCAAGAGCCTACTTAGGCTTTGAAGTAACAAGTTTCTCCACGTCTAGAAATAAGGCATATTATTATCAATATGGTTTACAATGTACTATTACTTTTAAGGTTCATTTTACATTTTCTTCCTTGAACATTGATAATTATTTTAAATAAATTATTTTTTTAATATTTCCCTCTTTTATTCGACACTGAATACTAATACCTTTTGAAACTTAGGTTCTCCTAACCACTTACCCCCGAATTGGCCGACTCCAAAAGGATCGGTTAGGTTAAGTTAAGCTATTTTTAAGACCGATAGGGGTCGCGTAGCGACCCCGTCCCCCCCTTTAATTTAAAAACAAATTGGTACTACTCCCACGCTGGGTGACACAAAAATTCTATTTTTAGATAATGACGTCATCACCACAACGCGCCGGTATAGAACAACCTACCGGCGCGTACGGCGAAAACTCAGCAGGGGGTCTGACGTCACACGGTCAGGATGAGTGCGGTCCTCGGGGGATTGAACACGTGGCGACGCGTCAGTCTCCTCCAGTCGTTAAGAAGAAGAAGAAGTCTCTGCGTCCCGCGGTTCATTATTTTCTTACATTAGATTTAGTAAATGTCGATGAACAGTGCCGAGAGAATATTGTTAAAAGTTTTGATTCAATTGTTTCGTATGTTGTTGCGATTAAGAAGTTTCGGATGTCTACACGAGTGAGTAAACATCTACATTGTTATTTTGAGTTCGGAGAACCCATATTGTACGAAATATTGCGGCAGCAAGTGGTTGAAAAGTTCCCTGGGCGTCATTTTCATTTGCAGACAGTTAAAAGTGTTAAAAATACTGTTAGGTATATAACTAAAGAGGACCCTTCTCCTTATTTTAATGTAAAAGAAAGTTTGCTTCATTTTAATTTGCGAGCCCGTCTTTGGGCAGAACGGACTTCGAGTTTTAGATTTGATGATCCTTTTGTTATGGAGCACCGGTTTTGTTATAAGTTTTTACAAAAGTTATTTACCGAGATTAAAAATCCTGTTTCGAATATAAAATTGTTACCATACGATTTTACATACCAAAATTGGTCTTATGATGTTGTAATGCGGTGGAACAAATTTATAAGTGGTTCCGGTTTGAAACGAAAACAATTATATTTATATGGACCATCTAATGTTGGTAAAAGTAGTTTCATTGAACGTGTAATTGGTCGTAAATTTTTAAAGTATGTTTTTTATCCTGGATCCTTTTGATGGATGGTATCTTTGGATGTTGTTAACTCAGAGGCGATTTGCAAATTGAATTTTTTTAACATGGCGCACTCCGTTCGGCCATTCTCGGCCGTCTTCAGGCTCGCTCGTCGATTAGGCGCGAACATCTTCCCCCCTCTCAACGACCTGGGGTTGTTGAGGAGACTCTTCATTGGACATCTTAGGCAGTAGACACAAGTTATGTATAGCACGATGTAGGGTGTCCTTTGTAGTTAAGACATCAGCCACACGCATAATACCGTCTGCTCCAGGATAAAGTTTTGAAATTCGCTCCATACGCCATTTAAGTGGAGGCAAGTTTGCTTCTTTGACAACAACCATATCGCCTTGAAGAAGTTTCCCTTGACTAACTCACCACTTTGATCTTTGTTGCAGCTCACATAGAAATTCGTTACGCCATCTTTCCTAAAAATGTTGTTTCATTTGTTCAATTTGTTGGTATCTATTAATTAAGACGATGTGTATTCACTTCGAGTAAGGCTGGGAACGGCAGAGAGGTGAGTGGTTTACCGATCAAGAAGTGCCCAGGGGTCAAAGGGAGTAAATCGATAGAATCTGAGGAGAGTGGAGTAAGAGGTCTGGAATTCAAAATTGCTTCGATTTACACAAACAAAGTCGACAATTCCTTGTACGTTAAATGATTATTACCTAAGATACGATATAAATGATGTTTTGCAGACCTGCTTCCCAAAGCCCACCGAAGTGGGGGGAGTAAGCCGGTGAGAATTTAAATGTAATGCCCTCATTGGTAGCGTAAGAGGCGATTGAATCACTGTTATCAATAGATTGTAAGAATTGACCAATATCTTTGCTTGCGCCTACAAAATTACGACCATTGTCAGAGTAAATTTCGGTAGGTTTTCCTCTGCGAGGGACAATTCGTTTTAAGCATAAAAAGAAGCCATCGGCGCTAAGATTAGATGCAAGTTCTAAGTGCACAACTCTAGTTGAAAGACAAATAAACAGACATAAGTAACCTCTAATTATCTTACACCCGCGGCCAACACGGTCTCGAATAGAAAAAGGGCCCGCAAAATCTACGCCTGAAGTTTGGAAAGGTAAGTTAGGAGTCACTGTAGGCGTAGGTAAGTTACCCATTATTGGATTTATTGTATTAGCTTTCAATATTCTACATAACTTGCAATTATTCACTGTGTTTCTAGCTAGACATCGGCTTGCAATAGGCCAATAAGTTTGTCGTACATTATTTAACAATAACAATGGGCCACTATGCATATGCCTTTTATGTTCCTGTGAAAATAATAATTTAGTAGACGTGTGATTCGAATGTAATAAAATTGGGTGCTTTTTATTGTACATTTCAAGTCAATTTTGAATACTTCCCCTTACGCGCAAAATGCCATCGTCATCTACGAATGGTCGCAGCGTGAGTAAACGTGAGCGAGAAGGTAAGCATTTTTTTATCAATTAGTAATTTAAGTTCAAATTCAAAGCTTTCTCGTTGATGCTCTTTTATTAAATATTTAAGTGAGGTTTTAAGTTCATCAACAGTTAAATGACCTGTATATTTTGAATTAGGATGCCTAGTGTTATTTATGAATCTTAATAAGTAAGTTAAACTTCTGTGTAGTGTAGAAAATTTAGAAAATCTTTCAAAATTTATAATTTTATTTGCATGTATAGTTGTAATGTTTGTATTAGTAGATTTTGTTGCAAGTGTAGAAATTATTTTTGTGTTGTTAGTATAAGTTTTTTCTTCAGATAAACGATCTATGACTTTTAAATTACTTGGCCACTCTGTTTCGTCCTTTAATAAAAATTGTGGTCCTTGCCACCACAAGGTGGTATTTTGAAGTTGTTTAGGATCTAGGCCACGAGAAGCAAGATCAGCAGGATTCTGTATACCTCGTACATGTCTCCAGACACCAGAGCAAGTTAATTCTTGAATCCTTGCCACTCGGTTTGCTACAAAAGTCTTAAGATCACGAGAATGTGACGACAACCAACCAAGAACTACTGACGAGTCAGTCCAATAGTATATTTTTGGAGGTTTTGGAAGTCGTAGTGCCTTTAAACCTGATGAAGTCAAACGAGACGCGAGTAATGCTCCACAAACTTCTAATTTAGGTATTGTTTGCGTTTTAAGAGAAGATACCTTTGTTTTAGCACAAAGAAGATTGACTGTAATATTTCCTGAAGTGTCCTTTGCTCGCAAATAAATACATGAAGCATAAGCCTCGACAGAAGCATCACAAAATGCGTGAAGTTCTATAGATTCTGGATGATCACTGAGTGTATATCTAGGAATCTGAAGTGCAAAATTTTCTAAACTAGAAATAAAATTAAACCACCTATTTGCAATATCAGATGGAATGGGATCATCCCAATCTAATTTTAAAACCCATCATTTCTGTAGTATGATTTTTGGGTGATTTGAAACAGGTGTAAAAGTTTTTAAGGGTTCAATGTTTAGCTCATTTCAATACCCTATCCAAAAGTCAATGGTTCTAGAGTTATGATTTTTTTAAATATTTTTCAATAAAATCCTGATTTTCTAGGACAAAAATCCATGATTTTTTTTTTACTTATTTCTAGACAATTTTTTGTGACATAGTTATTGTTTGATCATTGTTTTGTTAAATTTAATTAATAATCATCACTTAGAGTCCAAAACTTTTAAATCAGGTTCTTTGAAAGTCGTGATAGTAAAAAAAAGCCGTCATACTTTCATTTCATTTAATCGTAAAACAAAGTTTTATTAATAAAATTTTCGTATAAAGCACATAAATAAGTAACAGAATTCAATACCTGTCCGACAAGGTATAAAAAAGTACATAAAGTTTCTAAAATTTAGGAAAAATCACTTGGTAATAAAACCAAGTACCTGGAAACACCAAACTGTAGAGCTAAACATTCACCCCTTTAAAACTTTTACACCTGTTTCAAATCACCCTGTAGTATAAACACTCAGTAAGCCAAGCGGATCAAATAATTTAGCCGAATTTGATAGAATTGATCGCTTTGTTACTAAAGAACCACGTTCGATGTTAGTTGGAAATGTTAAGGTGTCAGCGACTGGATCCCATTTAAGGCCCGGTACGCTGGATTGCGAACTTAAATCCAATTCCGTGGCTGTACAAAGATTCGGTACATGTTGAAAGATATACGGTACATTAATTCGGAATTTCCGTAAAGAAAAACATGCAGATTTTAAATTTTTTGTAACAGTGTTTATAATGTAAAGAAGTTCCTGATCAAAATGACTACCAGATAGAAAATCATCAATATAAAAATCATGTTTAATTATTTTAGCTACTTTTCCATCGGTGCAGTCTTTAGATAATTGCAATAAACACCTAGTGCTAAGAAAGGGAGCTGATGCCGTACCATATGTAACTGTATTTAATTTAAATGTTTTAATATTCATATTAAAACAAAAACAAACAAAGAGCTATATACATATTAAAGTCGCGTGAATCATTAAGAGAAAAATTTAAAGAAATAGGTGTACTCACCGTAGCCAGTCAGTATATATATGGTAATTTAGTATTTATTAAAAAAAAATTAAATACGTATAAGCAGAAAAGTGATACACATAATCATCAAACAAGAAATAGGCATAATTTGGTTACATCTGCATTTCGTCTTCAAAAGGTTCAGCGTTCCTTTATGGGGCTTGGAGTTCGTTTTTACAATAAGATTCCTAAGTCGTTAAGCGAGTTAGCCATTGGAACTTTTAAGCGTCGCATTAAAACACAAGTTATAGGCAAAGGATATTATAGTATAGATGAGGGCTTGAATGACAAGGATGCCTGGACAAAATTAGTGTCGAAACCAGTTCCGCACAGGTTTAACTAAACTTTTGTAATTACCATATGTTGTTTAAAAGATGTGCTGAGGAGTTTCTTTCGCCGTTTCTTCTCCTCATTTTTAAGGCACCTTTTCGAAACGGTGGTAGAAGCAAAAACTGACGTTCATAAGTGTATTTACTAAATACCTATATGATTAAATGATTTTGAATTTGAATTTGAATTTGTTCACACACTCACATCCCCGCACTAGGATTCCCTGTGTTGCGGGTGGCATGGATATACACGAATATGCATTACAAACACCAATGACCCGAGAACAAACATTTATCTGTCACATAAATGTCTGCCCCGGCCGGGAATCGATCCCGGGACCCCTCGCTTAGCAGGCAACGTCACTACCAACTGCGCTATGGGGTCGTCAAATATTATCATTATCACGCCACAAAATCATTTGAAGATGACGTTGTTCAGGTTGTATTAGAATTTGTCTATACATTTTTTCAATATCAGCGGATACGGCATACTTATGTTGTCGGAATAATAATAATAATAATATAATAAGTCGTTTGTACAACCGGACCTACACACTCTATATCGTTGAGTGAGATGTTGTTTGAAGTTTTTGCTGAAGCATCAAAAACTACACTTACTTTAGTTGTTTCGCTACTCTGTTTTATTACTGCATGATGCGGCAAGAAACAACCATGACCATGTAGAATTTCAACTTCGGACATGTGTTCTAATTGTTCGTATTCTTGCATAAATTTATTATATTTGTTGGCAACTTTACATAAGGGAGGGCAACGCCATCTCTTGGAGCATCGCAAGCGACTCAACACTGAAGACCTACCGCCATATTTGACGTGGGTGGGATGGACTTGTATAAAAGAGGCGACGCACTAAGTGCGTCGGTTTAGCGCCCCCTTTCCCTAAAGAAGCGCCCCCTTTCCCTAAAGGGGGTCGCATCAGATGTCGGCTTCAAGGCCTCCAGGCCAAAGCCAGTCTCGGGTGGTGTTTAGTGGGTAGCCCCTAGGTTTCTCGGGATTCCCACATAACCAGCGCAGCCGGCTGCGCTGGTATGCATAAAGCATTCACCCCCCCCCTCCCCCGCTTCCCGGAGGGTAGCCCTTCTCAAATTGTCTGGGCGCAAAATAAAAAAAAAAAAAAAGTGCGTCGGCTTTTTCCGCTGAAGTTATCTGAAGCAGTAACTTGTCGCTGCCAGTTTTAGTGAAGTGTTATAAGTGTTGTGATTAATATAAGTGTTCAAATGAGTGATATATAAAAACAAGTGCGCGTGTACCGTTGAATATACAGCAATAAAGTGTGTCCAGAACGAGGAGCTTGTTTTTAATTTAACATATTGTACACGTAAGTCTGATTTTTTTTTTAATTTTTCTTAGTATTAATTAATCTTTTTTTTTGCAACATGATAGGAATCGCCAGAAACATCAGGTGATTGGCAAAGAGGAATTTGTAGCCAAAACCTACCATTATTGTCTCGATAATTGGTATCATTAAATAGTTTTTCGCAATAATTATCATTGGAAGAAGGACTAGTTTCTGTGGGTATTTCTTCAAGTTCCCAAAATTTTAAAAGTTGCTGTTCTATTTCTTTTACAACGAAGTTACAACGAATTTTACCTGATGCATTGCTATAATTCCCCCCCATGGGGCCAGCGACTATCCAACCTAGTTGTGTTTCTTGTAATGTAAGTTGTTGAGGACCCGGTTTAAACCTAGAAGAACAAAGTAAATCCCAAAAGACGTCGGCCCCAAGAAGCATATCAATTTCAGAAGAATAATAAAAGGCGGGGTCCGTTAACTGGATGTGATCAGGTATATCTAAATGTTTAGTGTTAATATTGACTTGAGGCAGCCTATCAGTAATTAACGGAATGATGTAACATTTGACAGGCATGCTGAAAGAATTATATGAAGAACGTATTACAACATTGCAGTGTTCAGTGATGTTAATGATGGAGTTGTTTAAACCGAATACACAACGAATATGATTTTGTATTTTAGGTACACCAATCTTAGCATGCGCAGCTTCGGTCGTAAAAGAAGATTGGCTTCCACTATCCAATAAAGATCTTAATGTAAATGATTTGTTGTTATTAATTACCTTTACCAAAGCCGTTAATAAAAGAGCCTGCTTTGAGGATACAGAAGACATACCAACAACACAAGAAAGAAAGAAAGAAGAGGAAGCAGGTAAGCTAGTATGCCTTGGAACAATAACATTACCCGTTGGTAATGATGTGGAAACCTTTTGGCCAATTTGTGATGACATAGATGATGTGATGGTTGTAGTTATCTTTCTGATTGTGCTAGTGTGTAATGAAGAGAAAACTGTTTATGTAAGATTGAATTATGTTTCCTTTTACAAATGCGGCATCCACCAAGCCGAAATTGAGAAGCTCGATGGCCTCCACGCAGACAGTTGCTACATATTTGCCACTCAAACTTTAGCGATCCTATCGTCGACGGGTAGTGATTTAAATTTTGAACACTCATAAAATCTATGATTTTGTTTACAGGCTAGACAATTATTATTATAATTAGGTGAATGTGGTGACGATGGCGAAGAGACTATAAACGATTTTGATTTGATGACATTATGACTTTTTTCATGGTTATTGTTTTTACTGGCATTAATTGTTTCTAAAACTGAAGCACGCTGACGAAGGAAATCAAAAAAGTCGGCTAACGTTACGCTTTCCCGAGTGCTCCTAAACTCCTCCCATTTTCTAGCTGTTACAGAATCAAGTTTTGCAATGACCATGTATATTATAAGAGAATCCCAATAATCCGTACGCTCTCCCAAAGAATTAATTGCATTGAAATTCTTAGAAATCGATTAAATTACGTAAACATTTTTCAGATTCTTTAGATATAGGTCCAATAGAAAATAAACCTTTGATGTGTTCATTAATCAAAAGTCTTTTATTATTATACCTATCACAGAGAAGAGACCACGCGATTGCATAATTCGCAGATGAAATTGTAACAGATTCAATCACTGGACTCGCAGACCCTTCCAAATAAGATTTTAAATAATGGAATTTTCTAATGTCGTCGATGGTATCATTGGTATGAAAAATGATAAATACATGTCTCTAAATTGTAGCCATTTACTCGGATCACCGTTGAAAGGAGAAATTTTTAAAGGTGGTAATTTTAAATTAATATTATTTTTTGAATGGCCAGAGCCACTCACCGATACAGATGCAGATTCATGTTTAGAAGGATTTTCAAAAGGTAGTAATAACTCTTGCGCTGTTGCTATCAAATTATAAAATTTATTTTCAATTTCCTCTCTTTCTTTCATTTGTAACTCTTCATCTTTATCTAATGATTCTATTTTAAATTATATATTTTCAAAACTGTACGATAGATCTTGAAATTTGTTTAACCACAAATTTAATTCGTTAATTTGACTTTTATTTAATTTACTATCTAAAAGAGGCGTTAAGTATTTTCGAAAAGTGTTATGCGTGTTACAACACGTCCTCTTTGGGCAGTAAGTTCTTTTATTCGGTCATTATGTAAACGCAAACAAAGGAACACGATTAGGAAAATTAATGCACATTTTTTTACAAAAATGACTCAACCAACCTCGAACCCCCGTACAAACCGGGCGAATGTTACAGTCGAACGCCACGCAGCCACCGGCCGCAGCGCCACGTCACGTTACGATACTCGTCGAACGATATGGAGCGCGCGCCACGCACGACGCGATGCGAACGAAATTCTCACCGCTTCACTCCCGGATAACTGAAATTGGTCGGCGAAATATGCTTAAATAACCGATAAATATTGTTTGCAAGTTATTAAGTTTGTAAGGGAATTTTAAAGTAATAAGAAGGTTAAAAATGTTAGATGTAAAATGGAGAAATAGGTATTTTATTAGCTTATTTCATGAAATATGATGAAATCTAGTTGAAAATGTACGAATTATAATGAAATATGTTGTATATTGATACGAATTAACGTTATATTTGATAGAAAAATTAAATTTGTAATAGAAGTTTTACGATGTTAAAATATGTGGGTAAGTTAAAAAACTCACGCGTTCGAGAAAGTTATCGACGTACATTAGTACAAAACAAACCAATGTTGATATGAAGGATATGAAACAGATAGGAATGGGCTGTACTTCCCTCGGTTTTGCATTGTTGCACCTTCTCCTGCGGGATATCGCCATCCAAAGATGTAACGATGATCTGATGATAAATGCCGTGTAGTACGTCCGTTCTCAGATTACGTCGTTGGGTCACCAAATTGTGTGTTCTCGGGAGTAAAATAAAGATTTTGGTTTTTTGAACTGATGTACTCCACAAAAACACTTTGAATTCACAAGATTTTATAAATAAGACAGAAGGTCATTAATACGCTTTTATTAGCTCGGGTTGTATCTATGTATGTAACGGAATCTTTGAGCTTAATTTTCACTGGTTTCTAAAAGTCTGATCAACTTGAAACTTTGCACACATATCAAGGGCCGATGACAATGCAATAATTTGATAACAGTTTCCCTTTATCCTTATTAGGACGGCCAGGATTCATAAATTCTTTTTTACATCCTCTGTAGGAGAGTGAGAAAGATAGAGCTAGCGCGCGATCTGCGCATGTCTGCACTTCCAGTCAGAGTTACTCTTACTGATTTCTGGAGTCTACGACTTACTCTTTCGAACTTGCTCGGGGACGCGGTATTGCTCAACGGGGACCAAAATGTCTTTAGGATAGTTGCATTCTAACCTTGTTTATTCCTTACACATGCGTGGGTACTAATAAGTCTCATAAACGCAAGTTACTCTATGTAATATTCATATAAGATGTTATATAATAACCGTGATTTATAAAAGCTTCTTATTAATTACAATAAAATAATCGGAACATAAATTTAAATTATTTTACAGAACAAAATTCGACAAGTAAATAAGATATTTATCGTGATCAAAATCTTTTAATTAATAATTTTATTGATAAAAGTACAATCAACGAAAATGAATTAAAATAAATAATAGTTTAAAATAAATAATAGTTTAAAAAAACTAAAAAAACACGCTTTTATTGCTAATTGAACTAAAAACTGGAAAATAAATAATAGTTTAAAAAACCAAAAAAAAACGCGCTTTTATTGCTAATTGAACTAAAAAGTAGAAAATAATTTTTAATTACAAAGAGTCTTTATTACAGTAGTAGAAGGTCGGACAATCAATCATAATTAATTACCTCAAATATACATTATAATCAAATTTAAGTTATTAACAAAATAATTCAAATCAAAGTAAAAAGCGTGGGGTGCATTTTACTTCATTTTTATAACTTTTCTCTCATAGATAGTTGCCAATAGAATGATTGTGTCATATTTAATATATCGAGCACCCCGAATTGAATTTTTTAAACATGGCACACTCCGTTCGGCCATTCTCGGCCGTCTTCGGGCTCGCTCGTCGATTAGGCGCGAACACCCATATTTCTTTGATTAGTATATCATATCTGCATAGTATATCTGCAGTATATCACAATAAAAGGCGTCGATTTGAGACTTTATCGCTATCCTCAAATCATTTCTATCATGCAGTGACCTTGTTATCTAAGAAGTAGATATCAAATGCTGAAAGAATAGAAATCCAAATGGACTACAAAAAAATTAAACGGTTTTTTGTTCTACTTGTCGGTGTTAGTTAACATGTATAGATAAAATTATCAGCGTGATTTGTGGAAACTATATAGACCTACCTAATCACACAACACGTGATGTAAACAAAACATATAAACAAACAAATATATAGATAAGTAATTTCAGTAACAACTCTGCTTGTATCACGGACCATTAATGAGCTACTATTTTTTTAAAGGAAATCTATATATTAGATTACATAAACTATGTTAAAAAATCTTTTAGAACAGTATAGAAAAAATAATACCATTTAAAAACTAGGTGAGATTGAAGACCTGCATTAACCTATGTAAAAAAAAATATCGGTAGACCTTTTTACAGTAAAAAATTAAATTAAATCTCAGTAAGAAATATCAATAAATCACGTGATAGAGTTATATGATAGTTACTTTTTGAAATTTCATTATCTGACGACATCGATGGAAAAGGCGGCTAGCTATGTGCAATCTAGCTCCGTAAAAGCTGATGCATATAAGTGTCACTTCAAACGAATTGCTATTTTAAAGACGTATTTGGAGACGTCTTAAATTTTTTTTTTTTAATTTCTGAGCGATTTAAATATTCAAAAGTCGTCTTGTGTATTTAAATTAAGGAGTAATTATTACAGTACACTTAAAACACAAAATAAAATGTTTGCTATTGATTTCATTCCCAATAATCTTTATTTTATAACAGTATACTTGTATTATTAGTGGATTGAAAGTGGGATAAATTTCCAGCGCTAAAGACTTCTGAAATCTGGAAATTTTAAAAAAATTCTTGAACCACCACAAGCAGTCACTCATTTAAAGTACCGACCCCTTTGCTTATTCGGTCCATCAGTTACGAAGTTACGATTGACACATGTAATCGGGCTATGAGGATTTAAATTTTTGTATAATAATAAATTGATAGTGAATGTCACTCACTTGTTTTGGTAGCATAGGTCCCTCGTTCCACACATAGTTCCACATGATGATGACATCAACGCAACGCAGCTCAGAAGAGTACTGGCGTACTGTTGTCTTGGGTGTGAACCGTGATCCATTTGATAACCGAAGTAATTACAAGGATATGACACACCTTTGTATCTTAAGCTAGGGATGGCAATTTAGAAACACAATTCACTTACATAAAAACAGTTTATCTTCGAAGGATCCCAAAGAGCATTACGTACAACTAATGTTGTAAAACATTAAGGTACCTAAGTAAAAGTGGTGTCGTTTTATATTGGTCATTGCATTTAATGTACGGGGTATGCGAATGTACGGTGCTTTGAGTGTGATAAGTCTGATATAATTGTGATGTATTTCAATTGTTTAGTATGTAAAATTAAACAGTGTTCGTATACGACCGTGTCGGGCACATGAGAATTCTTGAGAAGCTACCATATCATAGTCGCTTTGCGCTACTGCAAAATCAGCATTGGACAAAGTCTGAGCGACATATTAAAGTCGTACTTCATGGCCTACTCAGATGTGAAACTCATTTACGATAGCGTGGCTTAAGATTCTATGTTATTGTTTATTTTTTATAACCCAGACTGTTTATTTTGTATAACCATGACATGTTACAGCAAAACCGTGATATCAATTGCTAAGCGGATGACAATACGAGACATGGGTTTTACACAGGTCTCGCAAATATCTCAGCTACAAGTGGAGGAGCTGAATCAAACTTGTGTCTGAAATGGAGAATTCTCTGAAGCGGGTCTAAGAATGGGATTGATTAAATTTAGTCGAATTCAACCGCAAAGACTAGTTTATGCGTTTACCACTAAAAAAGCTCCTGGCCCTAGCAGGCAATATAGAACGAACTGGTACTTTACTGTGAGGCAATTTACTAATGTTTTACAAAGTAGAAGTCAGGCCACGTATAGAGTACTGCTCTCATCTTTGGGCAGGAACGCCAAAGTACCAGCTCATTCCGTTTGAGATCGTATAAAAATGCGCAATCCGAGTCGTCAATGACATACAAATTATTGACTGGCTGGAACCATAAGTCTTAGAATAGACATTGGTTCGCTTTATCTGTTCTATCGGTATTAGTATGGTGAGTTTTCTAAGGAACTGTAATTCGGTGCCCACGTCACCCTTCCTTCATCGTACTTTATTCGCCAAAGAATTAAGTTCCTTCCATCCATGTAACTAGTTTTAGATGCATTTATTAAATGTTCAATATAAAATAATGCGGTGTCATTGACGTATTAGGAAAATTTATCCAAAAGACATCACACCACATGTAATATTTATGTGGCTACTTCAGGTCTTTCCAATTTTATTTTAACGGTTGTTGAAATTATTATTAAAACCACGTGCATTATGACTAGAAATTTATTTACATATTAAGTAATCTCATTCATTGAAAGATTTTTTTTCACATTTCATAGACTGAGAAAAAATGATTAAACAGAAATTAAAAACTGTTAACTATATGTTTTTTTCTGTATTTTTTTTCTGTATTTGACTTCCTTATTGTTATATTATTATTATTATATTTCTAGCAAAAAGGCATTAATCTCCAACACGGTTGGAACATGGTTGGAACACAAGTGAGGCCTGCCACAGGCCTTATTACTTCATTGTAAAACAAGTTGCCGAATGGTGAGTTATAGCGACGGTGTTGCAATCAGATGGGCCGCGTTCCATTTAGCAACAATATTCATGAGTGTCTCTGACATAATTATTTTGTTTAATATGAATTTATGAAATATATACATAACACATAAGTTAATATTGACATAACACTCTTAGCAGAACGGGACTAAATAAATAAAAATAAGAACTTCATTAAGATCACGAGTATTTTAAATGGTGAAATTTACATATAAATTACGAAATGGCAAATCAAGCAGACTTTTGTAAATCAATTCTAAACAAATATAAGACGAAACAGTATTGACTATTCAAACGGGCAGAGGTTCCCCTTAACACATTCACCACAAATATATGTAAGTGTCTCCAGACTTTTTTTTTTGCGCCCAGACAAAGGAGATTGGGCTACCCTCCGGAGACGGGGGAGGGGGGTGGTAAATGCTCATAGCATACCAGCGCAGCCGGCTGCGCTGGTATGTGGGACTCCCGAAAAACCTAGGGGCCTACCCACTAATCACCACCCGAGGCTGGTTTAGGCCTGGAGGCCTCTAAGCCGTCATCTGATGCGACCACCTTTAGGGAAAGGGGGTGCTGTGTCTCCAGACGAGCGCTCATCGTCTTATATAGGTGCTTGGCGGTGACTGTCCGCCATCCCCTCCTCTTAACGGATGTGACGTCAATTTGCTGCTAACACGGCCTCTCCTGACTGGAGCTCGTCCTCGTGCTCCTATACCCGAGACTGTGCTGTACTGGAGGTACTTAGTAAAGGTCCTGATGTCATCACTTCAGGAGGCACATCGTTATGTTTGGCAGCTTGCTCAAGCGTGGACTTCGTGTCGTCATTATTACAGTTTTCACCTTAAAGAAAAAAATTAGAAACAACTTTTTTTTTCCATGGTAATAATGCAATTGAACCGCTGTAGACAACTCAAGTCCACCATTACTGTTATAGTGGATGTTAACCACGTTTACATATAAGAACCGTGAGAGACCTAGCCACGAGCATATTTCTCACGTCACCCTGTGGCATAGGCACGACGTTAGCTTACCACATAGCCCATGTGGCATAGGCACGACGTTAGCGTACCACATAGCCCCTAAACCTGTATGTCTCTTACACCCCCATATCGCATAGGCGCAACGTTAGCATACCACAAGGCCCATGTGGCATAGGCACGACGTTAGCATACCACACGGCCCCTACGCTTGCACGATATAGGCACAACGTTAGCTTATCGCCAAGCGTAGCAAGATTTACTTTAAAAAAAATGACAGCTAAGCATGAACCATAGGCACGACGTTAGCATAGTTCACATAGCAACACTGAATAGGATAACGTTAGTCATCTTTATCTCCCATGACTTCATTATATAGGCACGACATTCGCATATCATCTGTCACCCACATATGTATAACATAGGCACTGCGTTAGCTTATTATACTCACATAATAGTACAGTATCTTCCATATGACATAGGCACGACGTTAGCATACCACATCGTCCCTAAAAATAAAAATGAAATAGAATAGATATATAATAAGAATGAAATAGAAATGAAAATTAATTTAAAGATAACACAACATGCTGCTAAGCCAGAGGCGTACTGTGGTACATAGATTAACAACAATGAACCAATCTAGAGGCACGACGTGAAGCGTATCTTACGACTGTCAGTATAGAGGCACAAAGTGGAGTGTATCCATGACACCTTCAGGGTAGAGGCACGACGTGAAGCATATCCACAACATAACCGTGTGCAACTGATGGAACATAGACACGAATTTGGG
Source organism: Megathymus violae (assembly GCA_003671415.1). Classification (NCBI taxonomy): domain Eukaryota; kingdom Metazoa; phylum Arthropoda; class Insecta; order Lepidoptera; family Hesperiidae; genus Megathymus; species Megathymus violae. The sequence continues at coordinate 5,848,426 of PDGT01000018.1, forward strand.
CAATATTCCATCAATCGCACACTAATTCACCAAAAAAATTAGCCGCGTATACTTCGGGAGTCCCCACGCCACGCCACGAAATAATATATTCCGCCACCGCTTGAGTTGGTTTGCTGTAGGAGCCAACCAAGACACGCAATTCGTACCGCCCATGGGACAGCGTCTTCACCACGCGATAAGGATCGCGCATGCCGGAGTCCAACTTGCCAGTCGACTGCGCTTGTTTCTTGACCAAAACCAAAAAGTTGGGTTCAGAAGTACGACGAGGCTTTCTCCTCTGTACTTGTGAAAATAACTGGCCAGACCCATGAACTGTTGGATCTGTTTCACGTTTTTGGGTTCAGCGGATTCAATTAGAGCTTTAACTTTATCTTGACTCGGCCTAACCTGACCTTGACTTATACGTCAACCGAGATACTCAATTTCCGTGCATAAAAACGAAAATTTTCGTAAATGTATGGAAAGACCAGCCGTAGTCAAAACCGTGAGACCGTCTCGTAGTAATTAAAATCAACGCTCAACAAAATTGCTCCAACTACCGTAACCCACTCATAGAGCCAAATCCTAGCATTACCCTTCAGTCATGTGTCTATATCGTTGATGCTTCGATCAGAATTTGAAATATAATAAGATTGGTTAGATCTCACCGTCGTGTTGATTGAGCAAATACCTTCGATTATGCCATCGGCGGCGCCAGCGTCGCGATCAAATGTAGCACTGGTGGAAGGACCCGGCGAGGATGAGAAGCCACCGATTTCCGACACATTGCCTGTGACCTTCTACACCTTGCCGTAGCCGCAGCTGGCTCCTGCATACGCCGCTGCGACGTTGGGAATGCACCAGCACTTAGCTCACGTCGTCGTGGCTGCGAGGTATTTATTTTTATTTATTTATTTATTATTTTTATCAATAAAACCAAATTTATAATAGTTGACTATTCAAACGGGCAGAGTTTCCCCTTAACACATTCACCACAAATATAAGTGTCTCTAGACTTTTTTTTGCGCCCAGATAAGGAGACAGCGCTACCCTCCGGAAAGCGGGGGAGGAGAGTGGTGAATGATCACAGCATACCAGCGCAGCCGGCTGCGCTGGTTATGTGGGGCTCCCGAAAAAACCGAGGCCTCTAAGCCGTCATCTGATGCGACCCCCTTTAGGGAAATGGGGCGATGTCTCTAGACTTTTTTTTTTTTTTTTGCGCCCAGACAATTTAAAAAGGGCTACCCTCCGGAAGCGGGGGAGGGGGGTGGTGAATGCTTTATGCATACCAGCGCAGCCGGCTGCGCTGGTTATGTGGGAATCCCGAGAAACCTAGGGGCTACCCACTAAACACCACCCGAGACTGGCTTTGGCCTGGAGGCCTTTAAGCCGACATCTGATGCGACCCCCTTTAGGGAAAGGGGGCGCTATGTCTCTAGACGAGCGCCCATCGTCTTATGTAGGTGCTTGGCGGTGACTGTCCGCCATCCCCTCCTCTTAACGGATGTGACGTCACTTTGCTGCTAACAATACATATTTTTTTATTATAATGTGTTACATTACATTTAGGCCCATAATTATAGAGATAAAGAATTGAATTTAAAATAATGCTTTATTTTTATCTGAGTCGTCGATAAACAAGCAGACGGATCACCTAACTGTAAGCGGCCATAGACCGTGGACGTTCATAACACTAAAAGCCTTATCGACCTGTTGCCGATTAAAAAGGGAGCGAGAAATCTCGGTTTTGAATATTTATAATAATAATTCATTCATTTTATTTAAATATTGTTTACTGACTTAAAAATTTTAATTACGCATAGAATTTTTGTTAAAGCCGGTCTTACTATTGTTTCTTACAAATGGTAAGATGGAACGTTAGCTAATAAGTTCAAATATTATATTAGTCCAGGGTCATCTGATATAATCACGTTATTCTGTATCAATATTTAAAATAGTATCAGTACGGTTATTTTCTTTTTAATCGTGTCGTGATAATATTAGAAACTGGTACCAAAAGGGTATTTCATCATTTGACAACCCTAGAATGACATCATTTTATCCAATAACAAAATGTATACATGTGTGATTGACTCATTGTACTATTGTAATGCACAAATACATCCTGATTTACTCTGTGCATTCAAATTTAAAGAGTGCCCGAGCCAAAGAGTTCTTGCTCATGCGGAGTGAGCCTTCTGGTTATGAACAGGAATACGGCGATATCGTTAAACTGTCATGTTATTATTACGTCAATGTCATCATCAATTGTAATGTCATTCTTTCGGACTCCATGACTCGGACTACATTTCTATTACGGTTACGACGTGTCGAAATAAATTCTATTTTCTCGAAGCGAATTTAATATTTACGTGTTATAAAATAATAATTCAGTTATTTTGTGTATTCATTGATACTCTACTTTTGAAAGTCATCTACCTACTGTTAGCGTTACAATGCACGTCTCTTACTGAGTTTGTAAGTACTTGTAATGTTATGGTTATAATCTATTTTTGACGAGAACTAATTTCAATGCTTTTTTAACTGTAGCTTGGTGCTAGTTAGTTTATTGTGCATGTATTTATGTATGTTTTATTGTTTTGTTTTGTAATATGTGGTGGTTAAAAACAAGTTTATTGTGGGGGCGGAGCAGAGTATACGCAGTGGTTTGTTAGCGAATAATTTTCTTTATTCCAACCATTCGTTTGTAATATGTTATTACTAGGATAATTCTTAATAAGTGGTGGTGTCTATAGTGTCAGCAAGCAGACATAAAATTGAGTTATGCAGTTGACAGGATTTTTATATATAATTTTATTTTGATTTTTGATTACTTCTCTGTGTTCATGTGTGTTATATAGGATTGTAGGTTATAATATGATAACATATGGTTATTGTATGATTTATACACATGAAAGATGGCTTAGTCCATAAAATCAATCGCAGTGTGTTTCACTGCCAATATGAAATATACTCCAGTTTTGTTAAATGTCAAAAAATCTACAAATCATTTGTATTTCCTTACTTTGTATACACATTATGTGTATCATTTTATTTTTACAGTTACATTTTAAAGCAATTCAAGATATAATTTTTTAAGTAAATGGTGTTACAGAACTGCTAGCTATTTATATATGTCTTCTACCAGACAATTTAGGTATACTATTGTCCATTCTAGTAACCTTGTTAGTTTTATATTAATAATACTAGTGAATTGTATAATTGTATCAGACATATTAGTCCAGATATTGCTATATGTTTAACTTAAAATAACATTACCATTTTTTTTTGTAAGAACATTGTTATTTGCCTTTCTCAGAACATATAAATGCCAGTCATATTTACAGTTGATTACTATTTTTTAGTTAAATATCTCTCCAAAATAAGGCATATTTTTTTTTGATATGTAGCTCTACTGACACTCACTTGCTTCACGGTCATGTTCCATCATTTGCTAATTAATGTTTATTTAACTACCTTAGCTAGATTACGTTAAAGGTAGAATGGTTAAATTGTTTAAATTAAATAAACTTCAGTTCCTTAGCAGTTCTTGTTTGCTTCTTCTTCCGGGACCATTAACAGTAGGGAATTATTGAAGTGATGGCATATACATTGTAGACTGTACTTACCATGATTCCATTGAAACTTGAGCATGATAAATATATAGAAAAGTATCTCTTTTGGTTCAGTACTAAGTATTGAAAGTTTGTGCCGATAGAAAATTTTCAAAATCTATAATCATCTATATTATGACTGTATATATTACAATTGTGGCTATAGATGTAGTTGATCTAGTATGATTTGTAGGTTTTGTTGATTTTTTATATTTGATTACAATTGACAAGTCTTGAAAAGTCAAATGAATCTCATTACATGGACCGTTTATTTTGAAAGTGGTGTAAGTCAATTAAAAAAAAAAATGAAATATCACGTTTAATTCGATGTAATTTTTTTATGTATAACTAGTCCGTGTTTAATTTCTTAAAAAAATCCCATGTTTTGTGCAACATAAATCAGTCGGTAAATGAAATTGCATAATCATTGATTATGAAAGTGGTGTAAGTCCAATTGACAGAGGTAGGTGGCTTAACAGATGATTGCCGATCAGGCAGTCTGTTATTTTCATTTGTTTTATCTTTCGTGTCATCTTACATGTCAAAAGTTTTTAATTTAGGTTACTTATTTTATTTTGTGCTTAAAATGGATAACTTCAGATAGTGATATAGGTAAGAACAAATGGTAAATCAATATTATTTTATAACAATTGAAAATATTTATTTTACTTAATTATAAATAAATTCACACAGACATAAAACCCATGAATATAAACAGAAGAATAATCAAAGATTCAGAGGATGAAAACAATTCCGCTATGAACAACAAATTAACAAATAGTAAAAAGAGAAGAAGAATAATAGAGGTAGCATCTGCATCAGATGAGGATATTGTTATTGAGAAGTTAGATTCTGCAGAACAAAATAAAGAAAAATATTTGCAACAAATACACAAAATTAAGTGAAATAGTGGACAAAAGTATTGTACAAAAAGAGGAAAATTCATTCCAGCAAAATAATTTCAATCTAAAAATTGTAATTGCTCAAAGAAATGTATGGAACATATTAATGAAACACAACGTAAAGAAATTTTTGATAAGTTCTGGCATATAGGTGATTTAAATTTATTACCTACACATCCTAGAAGACTGCTAAAGTTTGAAAAAATTGCCCTGGCGCCTTTGCACCAAAATGCCAGGCCTATTACTTACGAAAAATATAAAGACATGAAGCAGTTACTACCCTATATACCTCCGGTGTTTCTAAACATTGCCGCTAGCAGAGCATAAGTAAATACTATCAGTATCTTGTAATTTACACATAGTATTTAGTGTCTAAAATTAAATTCTATGTCTTGTCATAAGTATTTGTAAACAAAATTGTATTAAAATGAAATATATTTTAAGTGATTTTTGATTCTTTAAAATTGAAACTAAAAGTTTTTTACAGTTGTCTAATTTTGAAAGTGGAGTAAGTCCATTTACAGCCTATAAATATGTATTGTTGTAGTCTAATTCGCCTAAAACAAATTAAATATTTATAAAACAATAGAAACATTGCCAGACTTCATATAATTTGCCTAAATTTTTTAATTAACAGATATGCTAACCTCTAATTTTCTCGAAACAACGGAATATGGACTTAACCACTTTCAAAATAAATGGTCCACATATAAAATCATTTAATATTAAATTTACACTTTTTCTTAGGTAGAGTTGTAGTCAAGCATTAACTAATAATAATCATTATAAAGTATTTTCAAGTTGTTTTTTTTTCATCAATACATCTGGTAAAATGAAAATACTGAAGTGGTATCAAATTATTTTAAATTGAGGTCCACTGTTAGATAAATCCTAAGCCTAAGCCTAAGATCTACTAGAAGGCCTATATAAGTTTAGGGTACAAATTATACTGCAACTGCACAGACAAAACAAAACCTTTTTCTGTATAATGTTGCACACAATAATTTATCTGATTTACATTTAATATGAATTCATTAATAAATTATTTTCTAATAGTATGTAATTAGTATGCTTAGGAATCACAAATTTTGGTGGGGTGTGGTGTTTATATTTTAGTAAACAATTGAATATTTTTGTGAACAGTCCACTTTGAAGCATAGTGTCAGTTTTTGAATTTGGAGAGCTTTCTCTATGAATTCCACACATGTAACATAGTATTACTGGTGTATCCTGTGACAATTTCACAAGGATGATGATTTTTCATTACAGAGGGCCTACTATGGAGCGATTTCCTCTTAAGTCTTCCATACCAAAGATGTCTATGACTTATCAATCTGTTTACAAAAAGGTAATTTTCATTTATTTTGTTTTTATTTTTAATATATCAGATAACATTAAGTATTATTTTGTGCGTTTTGTTTTTAAGTAATTGTGTATTCATCTATTTATTAAGTTCTTTTCACATGACAAGCTTTACATTTTTGTATTGTAGCTAGACCCATGTATATTAAATCTGTTTCCTAAGACATACCATTGAAATAAACAGTGCAATGTTCATAGATTTCAAATCCTGGGCCATATACTACCGAATTTCTGGAATTCATTTTCAGTTTTCAATTTTTATAGAAAACTTAAGTCTACGATTTTAAAACATTATTATCCTCATTGTAATTACTATATAAATAATAATCCCGTCCTCACAAAGCCTATGAATGCCCCTTGAAAAATTACATAATCACAAATAGGATTAATTTGTTATTATTTTTATTAACTGCCAGTAAACAAGCAGAAGGGCATTTTTCGTGATGTCCACAGAGAGGTCCTTCCAACGAAGTGAAGATTACTGATCTGGATATGGCGTCTGACATAAAGACATAGATTATATATCTTGGGTACATCCTAGATAATAGAGGGTTTTTTAAGGCGCCCTTCAGTCAGCTCTCACTGAGACTGGTGATCGCGACAGTCACCCTAGGAACTACTATTGCCAAACATTAGAGGTCCAGAAGGGATCTGCAGGCGACTGTGTACCAAGTTTATTCGAATCATGGCCCAATACTGAGCACCACTTTGCGTGGACGCTCTTACCACTCGAAATAAAATCTTTCTGCGAAGACCGCAGCTCATCATTGCGTTGAGGGCAATTGGAGGCTACGGCACGGTGTTTTGAACGTTGGCCACATGCTAGTGCTGAGTGCTATAGAGCGAATTCCAACATTCCTAAGAGTCTGTATTAAAAGAAATGGTATTTTTGGGTCGTAGTTCTTAGTTTTATTTACGTATACCATTGAAAATAATGTTAGATTATTTTAGCGCTTATTTGACATAAATAAAATCCACCCTCATTTACTTGTATAAACACGTCGGTCGAATCCCGCCGCTTGTTAACGAATTCTAATCTGGTTACCAAGCAAACCGCATGCCCATCCGCGCCGCGGTTCTATCACCATCGTGTATATTCTTTTCATACCGCTTCATATACGCTTCACTAGATCGAAGGTCGTGTGTGTATAGTTTATACAGTTTGGACGAACTGACAAGCTGAAAAACAATCACAAAAGTAAGCCGCATGAAGAAAGACGACATATCTTTACACCAGCCATCTTGAAGGTAACTCTGAGGTGATTTGGTATATACGCACGCTGAATTCCACTTTGATTAGTGATGAATATTACCGCTGTACTGCCGCACCAAAAATTATTTAATTTTGAGTCCATAAGACGAGTTCCTTGTGTTTGTAGGTGAAATATTTGACTTAAATTCAGTCCCTATTTAATTTACATTCCACTATTTTCTTCCCGCTAAATATACTTTGTTTCAACGTATTTGTTTATTGTAACCATCCATATGCATGATTGTTATTAATTCTTGTTTCATTTTCTACTCGTAGCTTGTGAAATTTAACTTTACAACATTTAATTTGTGAAGGTACTTTTGCATTATGCAGTTAGCGCGCCGTCGAACCATCGAGAAGTGTGTTATCTTCAAACGAATCAAATTTTTATTTGCGTGGACTTCAGGATTTTTTTATAATGCCGCCTAAACGCGATATTTCTAAGGAGTCTGATGCATATAAATCTTCCAAAGGAAATGAAATTTCTATTTTAAACGACGATCTATTCTATTTATCAGCTAAGACTAAGACGCCATATTCGCTCACTTACAGATCGTTTGCGATTACGCTTTAAATGCCTCGGAAAATAAAACTTCTGAAGAATTATTTATGTGTAGTACCGCTATTTTGGATAATTTACGAGCCAAATTCAATAATATAATTGTTCAGTTAATGGAAACGCAAACAAAGATTAAACCTCATGCCGATTTAAATTATCAAAGTCACGTAACCTTTGAAGATTTATATTGTCGCTGCAAATATATAGAATCGAAACTAAAACCGCAAACATTCACTAAACTGTACCGCCTTTCGTAAATAAAAAATCAATTAAGTTGCCTGAACTTGAAGTAGCCACCTTCTCAGGTGATCTAATTAAATGGCCAATTTTTTATGAATCTCTTAAACGCACTATTAATCTCAGTCCTGATCTATCGGACCATGAACCAGTTCAATAGTTGATAGGCAAATTGTCTGGACGAGCTTTCAGCGTGTCGTCATAACGCCGAACGATGATAATTATCAAACTATCTGGATATCACGAGGTGGACGTTACAACGACAAACGAAGCCTCGCTATTGCATATTTAGATTAAGTGTTTGATGTTAAACTGTTTTAAAAAATATAGACGTAGAATACTGCCGTATCTAGTTTAAATTCTTTAAAAATCGATAACTTATCAGATTTAATCATTTTTTTATCTGATTTTCAGGATAATTGATTGAGAAACTACTCGGTCCTTTGAAATGTTCAAGCGAGGCACCGCACTGTCTACTTATAACGATTTAGTTTATTTTCTCTGGATAAAATCCAAAATATTGGATTGAATGCGAAGATATTTTTACAAATAATTTTACTTGTGATGCGTCAGGATTTTATTCGGTTGCATTACTCTTCTGCCGCGACACCACTTTATTGGGTGATTCGTATGAACACGCTGAAAATGCTTAATGTTACTTGAATGTAAATTGATTTCTAACCCGAAGTTACGTTTACAGTACGACGCCATCATACGTGAGTACCTAGATAAGGGTTAGATATCACCAATAACTAGACCATAATAGTAGAACTAGTTATTACATTCCTCATCACGCCGTAGAGAAACTCGATAAAATAGCTACTAAATGGCATACGGTGATGGATTCCAGCGCTAAAGCTGATGCACTCAACGATACTTTATAAACAGGACAAAATTTGCAAATCGATTTATTTCGATTTTATCCCGCATAGCCGCTAGATATTTATCAGTTTAACTGCGTTTGCTTCGGCTTACGAAGTAGCCCGTTCTTAGCCATCCGCGTGTTTCGGCGGCTCTGCACTGATGAATACGATCGATTCCCGCTCGCTACCGCGGTTGTAAAATACAATTGTTACATGGATGACATTTATTCTGGTAACTATGTGGTTATTCTGGACCAAATCTGACTAAATATTTTCCACTCGGAGATGGTCTCCACGGGTTGTAAATATTTAGACATGGCCTATGACCGGGTGTTTCGAGCTCGTCAAATGAATAGTAACTCACCCGAACTATTGGGCTCTGCCTGAAACGCTACGCTATAAATTCCCGCATTGATTTTAACGATTCCGCGCACTCGTTAAAAGTGTTAGGTTAGTAGTGGTGTCCCGCGGCTGATAAATTTATGTTTAATGTTAAGTTAGATAACCGTCCGGCAACTAAAAGTAATATTTTATCCGTGATCGCACGCCTGTATGACGTGCTTGGTCCAATCGCTCCTGTCATTTTATATTCAAAGTTATTTTATAAAATGTGTGTCAAAAGTTTATTGGGACAAGCCTTCTGATATTTACGTTCGTGGTTAAACTACTTGCGAGAGCTTCCTTCTTTGGACAATCTCTGCATTCCGCGATAAATAAATGTATTTGAGAATTCGTCAGTATCTATTGTCGGCTTCTCGGACGCGCCAGTGAGCGGGCTTACAGATGTGTTGTTTACATAAGCAGTAACAATGATTCGTCCGTCTCCGGATCTGTAAGTTTAGTCGGTGTTGAATCAAAAGTCGCCCTGTTTAAAACAATATCAGTGGCTCGACTCGAATTACGTGCTACATTGCTCATGTCAAACTTGGTTCATCGTGTTGTCGATTCTTATCGAAACCGACACGCCATAGGTTAAATATTCTGCTTCACAGATTCCATGGTGGTGTTATCATGAACTAGTTCACCTCTGTATAAATTGAAAAGTTTGTTGCCATGCGTATTAAAAATATTATATCCGCTGTTCTCGTTCCGCTATTATCGAAAATCCTAGTGACTGTTTATCATGTGATAAACAGTAAAACCACGTGGTTTAAACCCCACTCAAGTTCAGAACTATTCCTTATTGTTACGGGACTTTCTTGGTTACGCAACGACATACAAGATTGACCTATTGAATCAATTACTGGAATTGCATATTGTGTCGAATCGTCCGCATATAAGGCAACGGCGCTTCCCGCTCCCGCATGTACCATTGAACCGCATCCGTTTATATCTCTGTCGCAGCGATTCTCTCGCTGGCTTGTATTTCTGCAGGCAATTATTTATATTTACCGGTTCATAGGTAATTGCTCATAGGTATGTTCATAGGTATTTGCTGAAGTAAAAGTAATCAAAGTATTATAAACCGTTTTTTTTCTGTAGAGATTCAGTTTCTGAAACAAAACAAATTATGTACCCGCTCCATACGCAAACTCACACCGTTTCTAGACGACGACGGCATACTTTATGTCGGTGGTCGTCTGCGTTACGCCGACTTGTATTACGAACAACAGTATCCCATTGTGTTGCCTAGTAACGACCGTATACTACACCGGTTGGTAGAACATTGTCACCGAATACACTGCCACACCGGCCCGCTCACTTTGATGACTACTCTACGTCACAGTTTTTGTATAGTCTCGTGCAGCAAATTAGTGCGTCACGTGACATATAAATGTGTTTTTTGTTTTTGGGTTAAGCCTAAGCCAACGCTACCACTCATGGAACACTTTCCCGCTTACAGAGTCTTCGTTGACGTGAGCAATTGTCCACACCGCTTTTGACTTCGCTGGCCGTTGTTTCTTATTCCTTATAGAAATCGAGGAGTCCGTTCGTACATACTCGTATGTTATCTATGCGTTTCCGTTTGTATGGTTACACGTGTTGTCTATGCCGAACTAACGATTTAACTAGTACCATTGCTTTTTTATACACTTATAGCGATTCATATCGCACCGAGGTGCGGTTTCAGTTGTATGTACAACGATATAACATTTGTATCCGCTAAAACCACGCTATTCCATGTATACGCGCTATTAAATTCAGATGAGTTTCATTGTTCATTTTCTAATGAGCTAAATGTCTACTAAAAAGATAACGTGGAAATTTAACCCGACGCGTAGTCAACACATCGGTGGAATTTATGCAATTTACATTAATGCGTTTAAAACGCATTCACACAGTTGTCACTCAAACTGTTCGGGTCCGCTAACGTTACTCACTGAGGATCCTTCAGAACTCACCATTGACGCCATTGCATTTTGTAATGACCATGCCATTAATATATTTTCTCCATAAACACACCGCTATGAACTACTAGAGCAAATGATTCAATCATTCGCTAGCCGCTGGAAAGAGTATCTAAATCTATTGCAATTTAGAGGAAAATGGAACATTCCTTCTAATCACTTAACTATCGGTAGTGTTGTAGTCATTGTGACTGACAACGCTCCCCCGCTGCAGATGTTGCTCGGAGTCGTCGTTGCCACTCATCCAGGTAGAGAGGGCTATGGTACCTCTGTCTGTCGCGAGAGGCGACTAAAAGGTGGCTTCTGAGATTGTGGGCGGCTACGGTGGGAGCTGCACTGACGCGCAAACAGATTATAATTATAGAAACTGTCGAATGGCAGTAATAATTCTAAAGCTTAATCAAACATATAATACAAACAAATAATATAAAATAATGTACGTGCATTTTTGACAAAAGGTTAACACTGAATTATTAATCGTTAAGTTTTAAGTCAATAGTTTCGTATAGGTACTTTGCATACATTAAGGAAATTTCGATAACTCCGTACGTTATTAAATTTGAAGGTAAACCTTGGCTGCTAGAACTTGCCGATTAAGAAAACAGTGGATGTATGACAGACATTTGAACAAGTTTTTCAAGGTATAATTTGAATGAAAAGCCACCTAACCACGTTGATTTTGAAATTGATGTCTAAGCTAAATTAGAAAAATGTTAAATGAAATATTATTATTAGCTTAGTGTCTTAAGTGTGGTCCTGTCGGGGAAGGGTTGCCAACATTTTTTTACGTATTGAAAAACATTGTTAAAGCATTCAATTAAATTTGAATAGTATGAGTATAATAAATTAGAATTCTGCAATCGCTTCGCTTCGAGAAACATCATACTTATGTACGTTTAAAAATTGTATCAACAATAAAAAAGCGAGTAAAAGGAATTTAGAAGCGCTGTTGCTTTTTTCATCAGTTCGGCATCAATCGTAATCGGCATCAACAGCAAATAGTTCTAAATTCTATTGGTTTATTCTAATCCCTCGGGGAGTTACATTTTTTTTGGCTCCAAAACACGTAATCTCAGACCCTGAGGTGGTCAGCGATGCGACGTCACGTCTCAATTATTACTATCTGTTGAAACTCCACTCTTTGTGTTCAGAACCCATCATCAGATACTTACTATTTTAAATTAATTCATTCTTATTTCGATATTGCCGTCATCATTACTCATTAAATTTTTGTTTTGTTATAAACCATAATACGTAATTTACTAATCTCTAACAGAACTTACATATGAAGTTTTTCATGTTATACCTCGGGAACTAATCTATTTTTGGGGATACAAACTATCCTAAATATTGGCTCGTACTAAAACGTTCTAATCTTTAAACATATTCCTCCTTGTAACAAAATCGATCAAAAATTTGTTTTTCTCTGTTGTTAAGAAAATTTTCAATAAGTTAAGTTTTTTCTTATCAGTATACGTCTGATTAATGTTAAAAAATATTCTTCATATTCATATAACAACGCGAGAATCACGACCGACCACGACACGCTCACTCCGCGGGAACCAGCCAACGTGCAGCACTACGCCTATATTATATTTAAATTGATTATGCAAAGTGAGGTATTGCAATCATATACGGTTCACGTGCCAGTGCCCAGCCAATGTCACTACTGAAGAGACAATAGAGATAAATCAATCTGGCTCTGTATTGTTTATATTTTTAAGCAAAGAAACAAAACTTCTTGAAACAAAAATCAAAAAAGCAAATTGATTTGATTTCTATCCTACTAGGTATAACGGTGACCTAAGCTTCGTTATGTAGATTTATTCCGGTGCAGGGTCGTAATAATTTCTTATGAGTGTTTTAAGAGTAACTAAAATTAATAAAAAAATTAACGCTTTCCTAAAATCAGTAGCAAAAATCAGCAATTGTCGCACTGTATTATATAAGGGTTAAGATATATAATGAGCTGTAACAAATTATAACACTTTTACTAGGTAATGTCTATTAAATCTACATCTTGGAAAAAAAACTGAGAAACCACATAAACAGCTTGAGAAGTGATAGGAATTTCAGCAGAATACCATAATTCTTCTTATGTAATCAATCTAATTCGTATTCTAAATAATAATTGTTAAGTTTAAAAAAATAGTGAAAAAAGTTGATTCAGTAATATTTTCTTACATTCGTCAGCAAAGTGAAAAAAAATTGTTTTTAAAAATATCACACATTTGTAAATTTTTCGTTATCTTTATATACTATAAACCAAGCTATGTTTGTTTTGAGGTATATAGAATAAGGAAAGGAGTAACTTTTAAATTTAAATTTCTTGTATTGTTGCAATTCAATTCTTCCATTTTAACTAAAAAGCTTGAGTAGATCCAACACATTTTATCTAAACTTTTTTATTTCATCGATCAAGATTCATTATAATATCAAACGCAAATAACAATAGTAAAATATGTTACGTAAAACCGACAGGATAGGGAGTACAACCTATTTACATAAGTAATAAAGAAAAATAATAAGTATATATTAGATAAAAATAAATTTCTTTTACGCAATTAATTGATCTTTCTAACAACAAATAACGAAATACGAAATTCGATATATGTATATACATATAAAATCGGGACCTTTATGCACCATTTTACCCAGTGAAATTATAAAAATATTCAGTATTTCCAAAGTAATAATAATAGTAATAATTAACATTAATTTTAAAATAAGAATTATTAAAGTAAAAATATAAGTGAAAACCTTGGTGTTTCTCATTCTCGAACAAGTGAAGTATGAGCATAGGTACCTATATAATTTAGTAATGTAATTATCGAAATGCTTATCGGGCACCGATGTATCCGTGATGTAATTTCCAACATGTAGGTCCATCTAAAGACCGGGTTATATTGTATAGTATTAAGTAAACTGAAGTTAATAATTTTGAATATAAATATTAATACATACATAACCCCTTACATGAAATGTCCTAAGTTAATTTACTTCAAAAGTCTGAATTGCGCGCACCAAGCCGCCCCGGCGCAACCCTGTGTGTGTGTGTCGATAAATGTATACAGAACATCAAGATGAATCGTTGTAAAACCAAAAACCTATGAACAACTAAGTTGCTGTCATTGTCGCTATTGTATCATACAGGTGCCCGTTATTGTACGTATTGATGATACATTATCTTAAATGTTTAACGTATTCGTATAGTTATGTAAATGAAAAGGTTGCGCTGTGAAAATTGTGTCGAAAATTTATAAAGATAGATTTGAATGTGGGATGCCCTACTTTAATTTCATGGCTGTATCAATATATCGCACCTTTAGAATGAAAGTGACTTAACTGAAAATTCCTGAAATTCCAGATTTTACTATAAGTTTACTTAAAAAAACCTACTGTAAAAGCCCATGGTGAAAAAGAGCCCGAATTATGAGTGAGAAAGGGAAAAAGGGAAAACCTCATACATCAGTCTCTTTAAATTTACTCAAGACCATACATTTTTGAAAACTTTCTTCATTTCCCATAAATTGCAATTTTTGAGTTAAGTCCCTGTCATTCTAAGGGTGCGATATAAGTGATAATTATCAACCACGCGATCCGTCTGGTGAAGACTCTAGATTAAGCTTGTTTATGGTGGATAAAAATATCGTATCGTATAAATATAGTATCTAGTTCGGTTGATGGTTTTAACTTTTTATATGCTACTTTACCGAACAAACTGGGTTCGTATGGATGGAAATTGCCAGCGTTTTACTAAGTGAACTAGTTTGTATCGCGAATAAAACTACAACGAGCTACTTTGTTAGTTCCTATTTTTATTTTTTAAAGTGCAAAAGCGTTTGAGTTTTTTAATGAAATTCTTATGTTTCTCTGGTAGAATGAACAATTACATCCGAACAATAAATACGTAATTCCTTTGTGAAATTTTTAGTAATTCCCCCCATAACACGGTATATTAGTTCTACGTCATAGGAAAACGCGTTCAACGAGCCTTCTCGTATCGCTCGTGTAACGTATTACGCGTTATATAGAAATGATTCACATTTAACTTTTGCCGCTGATAGGGGTTTAAATGGAATATTAACAAAAAACTATGTTATGAACGAAATATGAGCTATTTATCAAAATTGAAACTAAGAACATTTTAAATAAATAACTTATACATATGTAACTAAAAATAGTTAATTTCAAATATATTAAATAACTCCAATAACAATTATATAACATTTTTATTCGCAGTCGCAGCTATCTGAAATAACGTTCCACCAAGCACTGACACCCTTTTTTAACAGAATGTTCAAAGATTTCAACCATTTGATTTTTTGTTATTTTCTTGTCTTGAGAGCATAATTATCTTCTTGTTCGTCTGTATTTTAAAATTGAAAAATCTTTCCAGATTTCAGGCAAATTTTTATCTGCATTGCATTCAAATTTTTCCAATATAATTTCAAGTGTTTTACGTATAAAATACTATTTGTGTTTTTATAATACATCAAGTCAAGCGGTTGTAGTATTGTACATACACAGTGCATACGAATCATCATAAAAACTCACATTGTCATAACTATGACGAAAGAAATCCCCTCGTTATAGGGGGGAAAAACTCTTCTTATAGGAGGGACATGAAATAGATTCATATGAAAACGCTTTATAAGTGTACCTTGTTGTAGGGGCATTACTGTAATGTATCTGCAAATAACGTTATGATTTAAGAAGTAACACTATTGATTTCAAACGGTTGCCTGTAGAATTGCCTATATATTTGTGTCCATTTTTATTTATTTTCATGTTAGGGTAAAAAAAGCTCAGTATTTTGCACAAAATGTTGCTCCGTTTTACATTTGAATCTAAGATATCTATTGAGCATTATTGCAGGGACAGAATTAATGGTTTCCTAATCCTTTTGTACGCATATTGTCAGCATCTTCCCTTTGTTAAGGTATTAAGGCGTTCGTTTGCGAACCAATCTTATAAATATTTATGTAGTAGGCGTATCAATTTGATCGCTATGTTCCTTATAGATTTATATTATTAATTGAAATACTTGTAGTAATTTACATAAAAAACGACTGCGTATTGGCAGCCTTATTACTGCTTCTCTTCAATAAATTAAAATAACTGTTGTCTTATGTATAGATTTTCTACTTTTTTTTATCGATAAAGACTGATTTTTGCCGTAACATCAACAATCGGTGGTTTGTTTGTGTATCGCACTAGCACTCAGCTCGTGCGACGCGATCGCACCGATTCAACACGTTCAGTGCGAGTTCATGCACGGACGTGCGGGATTCAAGTGTGCCGATTGAGCCGGCGCTGCGAGGACTTCGGTGTTAGCTTTGTTCAGTGTATCTGTAATTATAGTAACTGTGTGCGGATGAGGATTATGGGTATCATATGTAACCAAGGAGAAGTACCCACTCGGGTCGTTAAAGGCACGACAACATATCATACAATAGTTTCAAGCGTGCCAACGAAAATAATTCAGAACAATCTATGATTCAGTTGTGCATGTTATGTTTTCCACACAATACATGTAATTATTCCCACTGTCACTCCGTTGGCTGCCAGCGGATGTCAATGACCATCGCCACTGCCCCCATGTGAATCTATACAATATTAATTCGAGATATTTAAAACAGTGGTGCAAGTCATGATATTGATAATGATAATAATTAGTTCTTATATTTCTGAACAGTTATTTATAATTTCTAACGAGCGTTACTCTAGACTACAATCTACTACAACAATCTTAGTTTTATTTCTTTACCTTCACATCTGTACCTTGTAGCATCATTCACGCGTCATGTCGCCTGCCTCACGTTTTATCCACTCCTAGTGGACAAAAAATTCAATTTCGTTGACACATGTTAGTTCAAGTTAGTTGAAACGGTGAAATTAATAATTTCCGCATCACCCTCGAAGTACTGTGTAAGGAATGTGTTACCATTATTACACATGGAGAGTCCTCGGTAAAACTAAACTATGAAACTGCGTGTAAAAATATCATTTGAAAATTGTGTAACTTTTCTCGAACTGTTTGTGAACGATTATTTATATTTTACACGACAATCGCCACTATAATATACTAGAAAGCCAGGTTTGAAAATGATTTGTGTAAGTTTGGGTGAATCTACCTGATGAGATGTATTACGCACAACTCGGTAGTTGGTTTCGACTCCTTTTATTTCTCAACGTTTGCAAGTTTCTAAGTAAATCCATATGTAAATATTTAAATTCTTTCTTCTAAACTTCTTTATCTATTTAACTATTTAAATGCATAATAAGCACCAATTGTATGAAATAAAAATATTTAAATAGTCTTAAATACCATGATAATTTAATTAAAACAATGATAACTGCATGTGTGGTATTAGTGTATATGGACTAGTTACTTGAATGCCGTGGCAAGTTCACCCCATTGGCTAGTACAGTTAGGCAAGCAACCAATGAGCTATCGGCGACATCGGCGGTTATAATTGAGAACATATGTCTATATATTTTTTACCTAAATACGTTCGATTTTTTTTAATCATGATAATATTAAACTTTGTTATGAATTTATTCATTAATTAAAGTCGATAAAATTATAATATTGTCAACTTTATATACAGGTTGGCTCATAAGTAGTGGACCAAGAGGGAGGAGGGATGTCATTATCTATCGAAAACATCAAATATGTCATAGGCCTAGTAGTTTAAAAGATATGTTTGATATGTCCATTATAACTTATGCTAAACATTTTATGTCCTTAATATATCAGCACTACTTGATCGCCTGGTCTTGTTAGTAAGTAGGGATATACGAAGTTTACCAAGAGACGGTAATGAAATAAGTTGCACTGCTAGTTTAAATAAGACAAAATTAACTGTGTCACATCATTCGCAATTATAATATTGTAAACAAATAAATTCCTGTAATGGATAGCTCCTACATGCGTGTGGTTAAAATAAAGGTTTAATACCTAAATGAGTAAGTTGTGTTTGTTGTTGACGTTCGCTTCGCGCCTCGCGCCTCGCGTCTCGCACCGCACACTTGTCGGTGGCGCCACCACAATGTAGTAGTCACTGCAGCAGACGTTTGACATATCGATTTTCACCCCCACACGATCCGACCGACTCATTACCGAGAGGAAGCCACGGAGCGTTTCACATGTAGGGTAGGCGTGATCCGAGAGAAAATTGTTGATTTCGAAAAACAAACTGAACATTTTTTGTTGATGTGCGGTGATGGTGACTGTGTGATGAGATTTTGCAAGTGAGTAATATATTTTAAGTTCATTGTGTCCTCTTATAACTTTTACCCATATTATTTTAGCACAACGTTGTTATGATTCTCTGACCTTTTTCATTTTATTAACTTGTTTCGTAAAACGTGTGGCCCGCTTATGTAATTTCAGACTAAACAGTCCGTATCCGCATGTTTGTTTTATTTGTAACGTCAGTTTGGATCGCGGTATGTTAAAACAGTCACATAAATATATCAAGTTAGTTTTCTTATAATCAATTCCTATCCTTTATAATCTTCCTATGTTCGACGTCGACGCTGGAGCCCTTTCGTCTCTATTGCATTGTAAGTTTTACACTATTTAAGTTTAGTACAACGATTGCTTATTCAAAATTTAAATAAAATCTGATAGTACGTTTAAGTGTTGAGCACCATGATCTAGTGAGCGACGTGTATCAGCTGGATACAGGAAGCTCAGGACCTATCAGAGTAACGCCACTTAACCTTCATATCTTTTAGAAATAAATATGAAACTATACACGAAAAGTAAGGAAATCGTACACATCAAGGGATTTTTTTTAATATCGTATTAAAATGAAATATATCAATCTCAATTAATTAAACTAAATGTTTTTCTAAGTGGAGATTGACGAAATTTGCATTAATATAGATTTTTGCAATTTTTGCAAATTGTTATTTTCTGTTACTCAATATTGCCGTTAATTTTTAAATTCCTACTATTAAGTTACACTCTTATATTAATATACATCTTGTTCAAATTTCAATAGTTAATAAAATAGTTTTTTATTCATACACTCAATTCAAATACATTTTTTTAAACTTATAGTGGATCACATGATCATGATCATGTTAATACAGTTTTTTTTTTCAAATATTAACTCATTAATTAAATATAATTAATTAATTCTAGTAATAGGAGAAGAATTTTTCCTTATATTAGATATAGATTTAGCAGTTATTACAATTTAGCAGATTGTTCGCAATGTTGATATTAACTTCGGCTAGTGTTTGTAATAGTCTAGCATGGTACGTGGACGTGCGTCAGCTGAAACGAAGTACCTATTTAGGTTCGTATAGGAATGGCAACATTTGATTTAATCATTTCAGCATAAATCGGTGCATTTCAGTTCAGTGATCCTAATAAGTACAGTACCTCCACACCGTTCCAAATATGCACCCGTATCTTATTGTTCCACCATAATGTTTCTGAACTTCCTGGCCTAATATCAATCGTTCTTGGCATCCATAGATCCTTCGATATCACCATGTACGTTTATTATCTGCTACAGCATGTTTCTTTAGATAAACACTAATAACGCCATAATTACTGTGTCCAAATTTTTGGTCTATGAGCGCCTTTTTCTTTCACTATGTGATTTCTCAGATTGTAGTGATTTTCAACTGTTTTTTCCCATATGTCTTATTTTATTGAATGTGTTATTTGTATTTTGGTTAGCAAGAATTTGCGTTGTGAAAAAGTAATTTTAAGCGAAAGACAATGATTTTTTTCTTTGTATAAATTTCCTTTTTCAAGAAGAAATTCCAGCTCCAGTTCAAATATCGGAGCGTACTCGTTCCAGTAGTTTGTTGAGTAACAATCTATGTCCTGACGTGAAGTACCTACTGCTTTGCTATATTGAGCATATCCAACTTGTTTGAGACTACTTTAGCCTTATCCTGTAGATCAGGGATTCTCTATTTTGGGCAAGAGACCCCTTTTCCAAAGTGAAATGATACCTTAGACCCACATAGGCCAATTATTTTAAAAATCCACCACCAGCCACTAACTTACAAAAGCTTACTTTCAACTCATACAGTATCTTAAAAATTTCAAATAAGGATTTGTGTTAATTAATAGAGGGGCGATTTTTATTTTGGGCGTCACAATCAATTTTCGTTTATGTCGACCTTTGGGAAATCGAATTGACTCCGAGGGGTCGATATCGATCACTTTGGGAAACCCTGCTCTAGATGGTTTTTTAACTTAATCTCTTTCGACTTGTGTGTGTTTTTTGTTTATGTCAGTCGTACGTGTTTTCATGTTCAGTTCACCAACGCGTCCAACGGCAGCGATGCGCACGCGGCGGGTGATGATGACATGGTAGACGTGACGCCGGGGCCGCCGCCGGCGGACACCACGACCCCAACTAGTCACGGCACGTTCCAGCTATACGAGCACAGTGGAAGGAACTCCAACGCGAGCGCCACCTGTAAGTACCTTAATAATATATTGCTAATATAATTATCCCATTAAATGGGAATTACCTTCAACAGTATCGGTGGTAAGGGGAAGGAACTTCAAAGTATAATTGCAAATTGTGAACTCTTATTTGTCAAAATATTTTACGATCGGCAGTTCCATCCAAGAGACTACTCCTTTTAGCTCCATTTAACTCCTGATAAAAGGACTGATGACGATGGTTGCTATGACTACAATTCGAGTACGTGATGTATTATGAGTTCCTTCTGAGATTATTATATACGTTATGATTCCAAAGTACGTGTAGTAAGTACGTAACATTTTCGTATAATTATTATTGCTTAAAACTCCGGAATACGCTTTACTGTACACCTTTGTGCCGTATCTCTTTGCCACTTTGCAATTTTGGTCACAAGACGAACTCAAATAATAAAAATCTTTAACATTTTTCTATACATAGACACCCTTAGCGAAAGTCGACGACAACAGTCAATCACACAATTGGTACACGTTTACCGATTACAATTATTTTTGATTCTGAATGTTGGTCGCGGTCTTGGGTATTTTCTATATTTTGGGACATGTTATATCATTCAACATTACGCACAAATCTTGACAATATATTTCTATTTACCGAGTACATTAATTATGAAAAGGTGTAGCAACACTATTGCACCGGAAATACTAGCTAACATTAAAAAGTAAATTTTGCTTTGAATGTTTAAAAAAATTAACTTATTTTTCTGTATTTACTGAGCACGCCGGTAACGTTTGTCTGGCTGAGGGGACTGGAGAGTGATGTGTATACACACTCTACATTGGTTTTACAGTATTGCTGTAATTGTGAAGCACAATTACACATTGAGGAACATTCATAGAAGGAGACATAAACAAAAGTAATTAGATAATTTATAAATATGCGGTCACGCTTTCGACGAAAGCGTCAACAAATTGACGGAATTTACAATTATTTACAACCGTTTTAGTCATCAATTACAAATCAGTATTCAAAATTGACAGAGTTAAGAAAATATGAAAAATAGATTTTAATCACCATAAATTACCGAAGAAATATTTTTAAATGTAAAGTTGTTGTTGATATAAATATATTTTGATGAAAATGTGTATATTAGCGCGCGGCATTAGTATTTTAAAACTTAACCTGGCCTTTCTATAGAAAATAACAATTAACATAATTTCAAACACTAGCTCAGCTAAATCAACTTTGTGGGCGCTTACCTATTATTATTAAAATATTTTAAAACAAGGTAAACCTTAAAATGTGGCGGATTTCATAATATTATTAGTATATCAGTATGTGTCTATCTCTGGTTTACAAAGTGAAGGCAAAAATTACGTCCCTCATTTAAATATGAGATTTGAGTTGAAATTATATATTAAATAGTTTGCTAAAAGTTATTTTTTTAATGAATTAATTAATTTAGTGAATTTTGCAAAATAGTAGATACATAATCATTGTATGTGCATGATAAGTATTGACTTGATTTACAGTAAATTGCATAGTTCTAAGTTAAGGTTTTTTGTTTTCAAGCATACATCGCTCAGTACTTCAGTGCATCAACTGGTAAGGGCACATCCTTAAATAAATATGTAGCTATGATTTAGGTTTCTCTGCTGTTGGGTCCAACTAACCGTTCACTTCACTGGCATCATTAGTGCTGATACACTTAATTCTAACACCCCGCTTGGTTAATCTCTTACCTTCTATTGCCCTCTATCATTTTCTGTGCTCTTACCACTGTACCGAGACATTAAGGAAAGTGTGCGACCAGTTGCGGCCAGGACAACGCGACGTAACGCGCTTTTTGATTGATAATTCAGGCCAGTTGGTACGATTGATTGCGCTTCTCTATCGGGTAAAGCAGTGCACGTATTGTTATCATTTTAAAAATGTATTGTGTAATGTCATAAATTTGATTAAATAAAAAAGCATAAAATTTGAATTGTTACATAAATATAAGCGAAGTAAATTCAAATTCAAAATCATTTAATCAAATAAGTATTCTGTAAATACACTTATAAAGTCATTTTCTGCTTCTACCACCGTTTCGAAAAGGTGCTTTAACAATGAGGAGAAGAAACGGCGAAAGAAACTCCTCAGCACATCTTTTAAACAACACATGGTAATTACAAAAGTTTTAACTTGCGCGGAACTGGTTTCGTCACTCCAGGCATCCTTGTCAACGTAGTTGTAAAACTAAATAAAATATTAATTACCATTTATTTCTTTAATTCGCCACCCACAACCACGAATTTTTATGACCCCTGGCGCATGGAACTGAAACACGTGGGGCAAATAATAAAATTTCAACGTCTATGGGATCGTCAATTTTAAACTAAACGGGGTTTTGATATATTGTTTCTGATGAGGATGTGGAAGTCGTGTGGTACTTATGTAGCTTGGATGTAAAAATAAAAGATGACAACTTAACTTATGCGTGTACCTGCGACCGGCTTTATTCAGAGAAGAAAGACAAAAATAAGTAGGCATAGATAACAAATGCAAACAGATAATAAAAAATATATCCTAAAGCGTTTGTTGTTTTCAACAGTTTCACTTCAAAAAATGGTAGCAATATACATGTAGACTTAGATGGAGACCATCTGAATATACTAATATTTAAATTAATAATTAAATAAAATTTTAATTACTTATTAATTTAAATATTATTATTGTAATATTACGATAAAAATATTAAAACAATTGTTAAAGTTCTTTCAAAATTATGACTATTAAACTTCTATTTTATGTAATTAGTTATATATATAACATATAAGGTTTGTGTGTTTTGAAGTTTATTTCTCAAGTACGCAAAAATGACTGAACGAAGGATAAAATTTAGCGCATAGATAGTTTATTACTTGGAAATAGACAGGATACTTTTAACCCAGCAAAATATTAGGTTACAATGATTATCAAAAAAACTAAGTACAGGAAGTATTCATTTGAAATTTGTGTCTAGCTTCTGCTCCATGAGACGTTGCCACATCGATGTGGTATATAATATGATTGCTTGTTAATCCACTAGATGGCGCTGTATAGGTTAGTGCAGTTTTTAAAACACAATTACACTACGTTATATTCCCACATCCTATGATAACTGTAATTCAGTATCGTTTTATAGCGTTTGTTTGTATCACATCTTACATTTCCCTCTGGACCAAATTCTTAAGTCAATGCGGATGAACTCGCCGATAAAACATAGTATATATATATTTTATATATATATATATATATATATATGTAGATATAGGTTCATTTCAAATAATTAAAATAATCTTAGAAGCTTTTTTACTTTTTAAGCAATAAGTGTTCATGATAAATGTATTTTAGTAGAATTTTAGTTAGTAGACATATTTTCTGAAATTTTATAATAACAAACTAGCAGTTTTCACACATGTTGCATAGTTATTGTGATGTTGGATATTTTCAGTTACGTGGCCTTTTTATTGAAGCATCTTTATCATCAATCTAGGCCAATTTATTATTACTTGCCAGAACACAAGGTTTATCTTAGTTTTATGTAATCTTTTTACGACATGCCAGATGAAATTCTCTCTTCTCTGAAATCAAAATTTATATTTTATAGTAGTACTACGAATATGTATCCACTACGGTATACAGTCAGTGACAACAATAATTCTGTATTTCATAGTAATACTGTGAATTTTGTATTACATCTATTTATCTATACATGTAATAAATTCTAGCTAATCGCTTTCTGTACATGAACGATATATAAAAAAAATATTATTAGGGGATTTTTATTAACGCAATCGAACACAAAACAATAGATGTTAGAATTTTTGTCTGTTTGTCTGTGTGTTTAACCGATTTGTTTTGGTTTTCACTAATGTATTGTAATAAGCTTTACTTTATTTAAATTTCATTTCATCTCAATTCGTCCATAAATAAAAAAGTTATAAATTAATTTTAAATACTACTAAGGTACTATTTCTTAGCGTAAGGGGAAATTTTTCCGAAGCGAGGCGAGGGTAGTTTGCTAGTTAGGACTAAATACGCATTTATTAGGTATTAAAGTATTAAGAAAAACCCAAAAAAAGGAATAAACACACATTCCCGATTTCTTGATAACATTTAACTATCATAATTATTCTAAAAAATAATAAATAATAAATGTTTGTATTATTCCACAAAACATCAAATGTTACTGCTTTAAAAACTTTTCAGAAACTTTCGGATATTAAATAGTTACAATATTCTGATTTGTACTGGTTTAAGCTGTACATTACACATAAATCTATAGTTGTCCATCCACTATCAAAGGGTGGCCAAAGTGCGTTTTCGAAGTCAAGAGTGCAATTTAATTGTGTACTCGGAATAGCAAAATGAAATTTAACGTCAGTGGTAGTTTTTTAAATGCGTCGGTGGTAACACAACGTCGTGACTGTCAAATTCTGACATTTCGTCGTGTCCATTCTTTTCATCACTAAATCATTTTAAATCGCTGTACGGTACGTAGTTAATCATCATCTGTTTGACTAATGTATTTTTTGTTTTAATGTTTATTGTTAACGCATCTGAAATAATTGAATGTGTGCAATTGTATAGCCCGGCTAACAGATTCTAGTCTGAGTGTTTCAAAAGTGGCCGTAAATAATGTACATTGTGTAATATTGTTTCAGGGGACTCTGTCGTGTTTTCCGGGATGCAAGGTGAGTGATATTAATTTTGAAGATTTTAACTTTTGTCATAAAGTTCTATAAAATCCAGTTGATATTAATTTTATAGCAATTACGCATTTGGTGAGATCCGCAATTTGTGCCCTAAATACAAAACATCGAAATTCAATAACTTGTGAAATATGTTTTGTAATGTAGCTCTGTTATACTAAACATAGTAATTATACAGGTATATCTATATCTGTAAGGACATGCGTACATAGATTGTTATGAAGTTTATAAAACAGACATGTGAAAGAATATTAAGTAACATTTGTAAAAACAGAGAAGTTATGTTTGATTTAATAGCGACATATGATAAAGTAAACATTGATTATTTTAACTAATTAGTATTATATATATATAAATATAGATATTGAAGCCATTTATAAGTTTGTGCATATGTTTTTGTTTTCAGGCAGTTCTTCTTATTAATAATTACACTAGAAATAAGTTATATGTGGCGTTCCTTAAATAGAGTGTTGTGATAGAGGCGTGTGGGATATATTTACCTTTATATGCTAAAACTGTTTAACACTGGAATTTGGAATGAAGGTGGTAAAAGCCAACCTGGGATACTATTGCAATTCTGGTATTAAAATAAGCAATCAAAACAATATATTGGGATAGTTGTATATGAGTGAATTTGAGTGTCTACTATATCCGATTTCAATTTGACAAGGAATTTAATTAAGCTAATTTAAATAGGAATGAGGGTTGATATGAAATTATATTTATTGGAAATTTGTTTTTACAAACACTGAGAAAAACTATTTTATCACTTCAACACGGTCCTGCAAGAAGTGGCAAAAACTCTCAATGTATCTGTTTATTCCTACACATGGTTATGAACAACACTGATTCCTACTTACATATTATATGTACATATTACATACTTATATTGAAGTCATGTTCAAGCAGTATTGATTTTAAATAATCATCTAGTTTGAAATAATTTTTCTTCATTAGAATGTTTTTATACATGTATAAAGACCAACCACTATTGCAGTTTTTCAGTTTTGCATCATCTCATCTTAAGAAAATTTGGAGTATTATTTACCATACATAACATTTTCTAAAATGTATTGTGATATGAGAACAGTGAATATATTGATTTCTTTAAAGTGATCTCCAAGTAATTTCCTAAGCCCGAGGTTGAAAATAAGCATACTTCTCTTCTTTGTAATATAATAATGTATTCAATATCAGCAGCTGTCAGCAATTATGTTCTTGTTTATTATTTAAGCCTTATTCATAGTAAAATTTTGTTTGAATTAGGGGCAAGGATTGTTTGTCTTGATGATTATTTATTATTGTGTATACTTAGCGGATACAGATGAGATTCCCGGCATTGGGCAATATGATGACTTTCACACAATCGACTGGCAGCGAGATATCGCACGCGACCGTATGCGCCATCGGTACATCGTGAAGAAGAGACAAGACTCTCTATGGGACTTTATTAAGGTGATGTGTACTTGGTCATAACTCATTAAGTAAAGTGAAGATGTTATCTTAAACAATACTGGTAGGCAGCGGAATAAAAAAGTTTACCTCATGGTGAAGGAGTGACTGAAAGTAAACCGCTTGCATTAACTGAGTAAAATGTGCAGCGGTTTTTCAGAATTTTGCCACCTAGTGAAATATTATGTACTACCTACATTAAAGCTGCATGAAACCAACATTGATGATGCATATGTAATGGATTTGTCAATGCAGGGAGCTCACGACGCGTGGTCGGGATGGGTGTGCGTGCTGTTAGTGGGGGTGTGTACCGGCGTGGTGGCCGGGGTGATAGATATCGGCGCATCCTGGATGACGGACCTGAAGTTCGGTATATGCCCCCAGGCGTTCTGGTTCAACCGCGAGCAATGTTGCTGGTCTAGTGACGAGACCACCTTCGATCATGGAAATTGTTCTCAGGTAATTCTGTCATATTTCTGTTTTTATGTATAGCAGTACTACTAACGCTCGCAGCGCTGGGCCGGGTTGTGCTCGAAGTTGTTCACCAGCGTCGCTAACTACACCTTGAAATGTTTTGACACGTTTCGTTAGAGAGCCAGTATTAAACGAAATTTCCGGTTCCATCTTAAACGTCAATAAAACTGTTATGCTTTTAATGTCGCAAATGTCCATAGGCGGCGGTGATCACTTAATAGCTGGTGGGCCATTTTTTTGTTTGTTTGCTAAATACTTATTTAACAAAAAAGAATTTGTATCGATTAAAGACTATAACTATGATAAATCAGATTGCACATACAAACTATAACATCCAACCAAAGAACCTTTAATCTTCATCATTGATTGACGACTAATATGACATTGATTGGTCACCATCACCTTGGTGTAGGTGATTAAAAAAAACAATACTTATAAAGAAGTATATATAAAATACCACCAGGCACATTTAGAATGTCATTGGTTAGATACATGCACAAAAACCACGAAATGTGACCACCTGATCTGCATATTTTATCATAAACTGGTTACAATTTACGTAAACTCTGTTTTCTCTTGTGACCGTGAACAATATGTTATAATTATAATCGATTTAAACAATTATTTTTTCACGTTGAACATAATAATTCGGGCAATGATCGTTGTTTCGTGTGGATGAAGTGGTGTGGTGTACGTTGGTAATGTTGATTTGCGTGTCAGCCATTCATAATGAAGAAAAAACAAGATTCTCATTACTCAGATTGAGTAAATAGAGAGGATCTTAACTGTGTCTTATTCTGTAAATCGTATATCTTTAACCACACAGATGTACACGTGGTTAATCTATATCTATACTAAAAAATAAAATTGGAGTGTCTGTTTGTAATATTAAAATAACCGCTATTTACTACATGCATATGAATGTATATACGGTACATATACCAAAATTTTTTTTCAATTGTTGTCTGTCTGTTTGTTCCGGCTAATCTCTGAAACGGCTGGACCGATTTCGACGGGACTTTCACTGGCAGGTAGCTGATGTAATAAAGAGTATCTTAGGCTCCTTTTATTTCTACTAAATAACTCTTTTGTTAAATTCCACGTGGACGAAGTCGCGGGCACTGCTAGTTGATAATAAGAAACTGTAATGCCGCTCGGAGATATATCAGACCGACGCAGACACACGAGACTCACGAACACGAACCGAACTTGTAACGTATTGTAGGCGATCATTGTTTTTAAGTCTTACATCTTAAATTTAGTCAAGCATGTTACGAAATACATTTATATTTAATAAACTCAAATGTTTATAATTTACGCTTAGATGTCCAAATTGTGAACGTTTTCGTTTTCGCAGTGGCTGACCTGGCCGCAAGTGTTCGGAGAGTCGCGCGAGGGCCCCGGCGCGTACATCATCAGCTACCTGTTCTACATAGTGTGGGCGCTCGTGTTCGCCGCGCTGTCCGCTTCGCTCGTGCGGATGTTCGCGCCTTACGCCTGCGGCTCCGGTCAGCAACTAACGCATTTTATACATTTATGTTGGCTCCACATACCATCTCCAACATGAGCTACACAAGTCAGGCACACATGTATTGTGTATGTATATATACGGCACATGTTATCTGTGCACGTATCTTGGCATCTAAACTGTATCTCCATTCTTGCCATTTGTGGCGGTACTGTATAGGGGCACATTAGTGTAGCAGTTGTGTTAGTGGTCCTGCGCCGTTCGAACTGTATAACGGTTTTTATTACACTCACCTTTCTGCTAGATCATGCGAATCGTATTCACGCGCACACGTGGTAGTTGGTGAGTATTGAAAGATTATAATTAATGTGTATAATTATGGAATTCATAACATATACATTATTGTGAAATGATAAAGTTTTGTCATCGCTAATAAACCGTAATATAGTTTCTAAGCCCTAACTTAACTCATCATCTCGTCAGTTACGGTTAAGGCGTCACAGTGTATTGTGTAAATTTTATACAGACTAAAAATTTTACATAAGCTCATTAAACACGTTCAAACCGCTGAATATGTATTCAGCGTGGACGTGTGTCCATTGTTACTGGTTTGAGGAAACTAATGTGTAAATGAGATATAAACTGAAAATTGAAACTGAAAATGTAAATAATATTATGTGCAAATAAACTTGTATTAAGATTTTATATATAACAGAACATGAAAATTGGGCTGGGGAAAAGATATCTTCATTACTGGAATTTTTACTAGCAATGAGAACAGTATGTAATTTTGGTTTAAATTTATTGGAAATAATAAAGATTATATAGAAAATAAAGTAGTAACCGACGTTGGTAAATAATTAGTGTGGTTTTTAAGCATTATTAAAAATACGTATTCATATATGGATGAAAGTCGCTCTACGGTTAAGTTCACAGAAGACAAATGATCTAAACATGCAACGCTTAAAATTATATTGCAAATGCTCGGCGATGCGATTGCTATCATGTAGTATTAATGCTATTCCGTTACTTTAAATATAACTACGATAATTTTTAAGTACTAAATATAATTTTAGCCTTATTTGGGGCGTCCTAAAATACTCCCCCCAATCCCATGCTGGCAGAATAGGGTGTCGTAAGAGGCGAAAGAGGCCAGCCTGCGTGGTGGTAGGGCATCGCGTAAGGATTATATTATCAGTATTATTATTAAGTCGTTAATATTATTATTGGTATTATTATCTTTCCGTGAAGTCTGCCTGGCTAGCTACCACCCTCCTGCTCGAGTCGGCCGCGAAACTACTCGTCGTGTTCCGGCTGGGGGCTCGAGAGCCAGCACTTGCTTTCTAACCTTCTTCTCATTTCCTGGCCGACAACGCATCAATGATACCTTCGGTCTCGCTGATGTCCATGGGCGACGATGATCACTTACCATCAGGTGCCTCGTTTGCTCGTTTGTCGCCTGTTAACATAAAAAAAAAAAACTAGGAATATTAGTTAATACGATACAACTACGTCCACTTAATTAGTATGCAAAGTCTGATGAAGCCAGATTGAGCAGAATTACTGGCGACATCCGGCGACGAGATCGCATGAATGCCAGCTCGAGTGCATCCTAATTTGATTGTCAGTCCATCAGAGATTTTATTATTAAATAATTTCTTTTGATGCACCACGCGACAACTCTGAGCGTCACGTGGTGATACCACGACAATTTTCGAATTAAGTGCCACTTAAGATACAAAACCTCAATTGCAGCGATCAATTGGTTGACCTCGTAGTTGGAACTTATTTTGCAACTCACCCTTTGAATAAATCTAAATTAACGTTTTCGTTGTAACTGATTTTTGTATCTTTTCACCGACATTTCGATCCAATCACATGTGCTATGGTAACGATGATGCTCTCGACGAAACTTAACAAATGACAATTGACAGGCAATAATGATGGATAAACCTGTCAACAGTCAACTGTAGATCCATTATAGAGAAATGGATGAATGTGAGATTTGGGAAGAGACGGTCGGAAGTCGCAACAATAATTGTTTAACAAGTGTTTATGTCCTTCAGGTATTCCAGAGATAAAGACTATCCTTAGCGGTTTCATCATTCGTGGATACTTGGGCAAATGGACGCTCATCATTAAGGTAGTTGGGCTGATCCTCTCCGTATCCTCCGGCCTCTCTCTGGGCAAGGAGGGACCCATGGTTCACATCGCTAGTTGCTTAGGTGAGTACACACACACATATAACACGTGATCCATATGCACTATGGTCTTACAGCCGATAAAAAAATAAGAATCATGATGGTTTTAATAGACGCAATCAGTGGATTTTATATAGTGATAGTTGTTATTTCATTTGTATTTTTGTATTTTTCTTTATACTCCCGTTTTTACGACTGGAATGATTAGTGAGATCCGCTGGAATTTGCAACCATCGAAGACTGTCTCAGCTCAGGTTTTAATTAAAAACAGCCATTTGTTTTGAAAACTGAAAACAAATGTGATGTAAATAATTGAGTAAATTCGCACTGTGCGGCAAAAAGCTACCATCAAAATGATGAAATTATATTAATTTAAATATTTACTCACTTACGATCATCAATAATATGATCAACTACGATCAGTCGTAATACGCGTCGCGTCTCATCTTAATGATCCATCCCCGTGTTGCTGGCATAGTGATGTTATGTCGGAAGTTATATTTGGTTAACAGTGTTTTAACAAATGCCAGGTAACATCCTGTCGTACTTGTTCCCGAAGTACGGACGCAACGAGGCAAAGAAGCGTGAGATCTTGTCGGCCGCCGCTGCCGCTGGAGTCTCCGTGGCCTTCGGTGCACCCATCGGAGGAGTTCTCTTCAGTCTCGAGGAGGTGAAACTTGTTCTGAACAATATTATATGTGTGGATGTTGCGGTATATCTAACACTGAAGGTCCACTGGAAGATTTAAAAAATGCATCGGGCTTTTTTATTGGTTTTTATTGTTAAGCTCACGTAAAATATTACAAGCTCATTGTTCGTTTACTGATTTTTCACTAACCTCACGTAGAATCTAAAATACATAATGGTCTTATTTGGTTAAGCGGCTCAGAATTTTCTGGATCTATGATGTTCAACTGTTGTTTTATTTAAAATGAATGTCGCACTGTCAGTGTGATTACGCTTCACACGCAGATTTTATCGCAGTATGTGTATCGTTCAGGTGTCGTACTACTTCCCGCTGAAGACGCTGTGGCGGTCGTTCTTCTGCGCACTCATCGCCGCTTTCATTCTGCGCTCCATCAACCCCTTTGGCAACGAGCACTCTGTGCTATTCTTCGTGGAGTATAACAAGCCGTGGATCTTCTTCGAACTGATACCCTTCGTCGGCCTTGGTATTATAGGGGTTAGTAAATGTATCAGTTATAAAATTGTTATGTCTTTTATAGTTTATAGACCTTTTTATTTGCAAATGATTTTTTATCGACCTGCAGTTCTCGTTCCGACCACACTGTTGGTTGGCTGCATCACTAAAATGGTGTTTCTGTTGACAGGGTTGCATCGCGACGATATTCATAAAGGCGAACATCTACTGGTGTCGTTACCGCAAGTACTCCAAGCTGGGCCAGTACCCGGTGACCGAGGTGCTCGTCGTGACGCTGGTGACCGCCATCATCGCGTATCCCAACCCGTACACGCGCATGAACACCAGCCAACTCATATACCTGCTTTTCAACCAATGCGGTATCTCCAACTCTGATCCGCTGTGGTGTGTATTGATGATAGGACATTCGCTAGTATAAATATACTATAAACGGTTGACCTGACCCCGAGATACTTTGCTCAGGAGGCAGGATGTCCTGTCAGTCGGATTACGGCTCGTCAATGTATTGCAGTGGATCGCTTAAAAATAAGGTTACATCTAGACTTATGACGTAGTTCAAAATTTCATATTGGCGATGGTTACTAATTATGATTGTGATGTCACCTATTTACATTTTACATTGCAATCCATGACTGCCGGGCTCGGGTCTCACACGCTAGCCAAGAGCCGGCTGGTAGACTTCACACATCTTTAAGAAAATAGGACAGGATGATTGGAAATATATTGGCAATCCGTTAGCTAGCTCCTATGACTTCTATCCAAATATTAACCATTTTCGAGTAATTTAATTTTTAGTTTTTTCAAAAATGTGCGATATACAACTTTGAAAAGTGAAAAACTAACGCATTAAATATAATTTTATTATTATTATCATCTGGCTGCTAACACTTTAGTTTTAGAATGCATCCTAACATTTTTATCGGCCATGGTGGAAAGTTTTTGGCGTTAATAAATATATATTAAGAAAGATGCTTTGTGCGAGCTCGTAATGTTGAATAAATTTAGCATTTCTTATTAAATGTTGATGACCCATAGCCCAGTTGATAGTGACCCTGCTTGCCGAGCTAGGGGTCCCGGGTTCGATTTTCGGCCGAGGAAGACATTTATGTGACAGATAAATGTTTGTTCTCAAGTCATGGGTTTTTGTGATGTTATATTTGTCTATGCCTTTCCCGCAACACAGGGAATCCTAGTGCGGAGATGTGAGTGTGTAAAAGTTTATTAATATTAATGTTAGTTATATACCTTCACTCGGTCATATTATTTCTGTTAATAAAACAATTTAATAGTAGTAACGTGCGTTGTCGACAGTGACTACAATCGTAACTTTACCGACGTGAACTCGGCAATAGAGAAGGCGGCGGCGGGCCCTGGCGTGTACCACGCCATCTGGCTGCTGTTCCTAGCGCTGGTGCTCAAGTTGGTCATGACCATTTTCACCTTCGGCATTAAAGTGCCCTGCGGACTGTTCATCCCGAGTCTCGCTCTCGGAGCCATCGCCGGAAGGATTGTTGGCATTGGTAACTCATACATTGAATAACGTTGATCGTCTATTGGGTTGAAAGAGGTTATCTCCCTCGGAATATATCTGGATTATAATTGTCAAATCAATGAATACAGTTAAAGTACACATTTCACATTAATTGATGACGGATGTAATGGATGATTGTGATAGATAATACAATATTGCTGATACACTAAGAAAAGTGAATCAATCAATAAAGTAAACATGCATTATCAACGGTAATGTAAAGTTTAAAATAAGTGTTAAACATTTATTCACTCTAATCATCGTAATTGAAGTTTAGAAGACTGTGTTGCAGAAGGACCAATAGCTTTCTATAATGTGAATGCATTGTCACGATATTCATACAGTTATTCAAAAGTTTATCGTTAACATTATTAAATGGTACCAGATGAAGGCGTCGCCGAACTGTATTGTTAACGAGCTCTGGTCGTTGACAGGCGTGGAGCAACTCGCGTACAAGTACCCTAAGATCTGGTTGTTTTCGGGCGAGTGTTCGACGGGCGACGACTGCATCACGCCCGGCCTGTACGCCATGGTGGGCGCGGCGGCGGTGCTCGGCGGCGTCACCCGGATGACCGGTCAGTGTGCTCCGTTATTGTTCATTACTAAACATGTAAATATATATATATACAAATATTGTCATGTATTGTGCAAGCGTGAATCCTTAAGATGTTTTGACTATCATCCACAATGAAATTTCATTGGAACGTTTATAGGAAAGAGTAGAAGGTCAACTTTCTTGCGGCCCGCCACCCACAGTACGGATAGACCTCATTGAATCGTCTACGAAGTGTTCTATTACTGAATGTATACACAGTGTCATTAGTAGCGAGAAATGGAGAAATCTCGCTAAAGCCGCAAACTATCTATCACATGATCGTAACTAATAAGAAGAATGTTTAGTCGTGTAGGTTGTATGGTTGGTTACAGGTCCGTCTTAAGGTATGTTGGGGCCCTTGGGGTACATAGGAATTTGGGGATCCGTTGAAAAATAATTGAATAACTTAAAAAAACGTGCTAATAATCAAACTATTACTAATAACTGAAATTTATAAAACATATCGTATAAACAATATCATTGCACTATCATCGAACTTTCAGAAGCATGCTCAACAGCACAAGTGGTTGCTGCCAATTGGTAGAAAAATTAACTATGAACAGAGAGACTTACATACAGACGTTGCAAGTGCAATTAAGCAATTTTGTTGAGAAAAAAATATTACATTTTTTTTACAATTTATTTCAACAAGACTGCATATTTTCGTCCAACAGTATCTCTGGTGGTAATAATGTTCGAGTTGACCGGCGGGGTGCGGTACATCGTGCCGCTGATGGCCGCCGCGATGGCCTCCAAGTGGGTGGGCGACGCGCTCGGCCGCCAGGGGATATACGACGCGCACATCGCTCTCAACGGATACCCCTTCCTGGATAGCAAGGATGAGTTCCAGCACACGTCGCTCGCCGCTGACGTCATGCAACCCAAGTGAGTACAGTAACCAAGTGTCCTGTTCGACGTCGAACGTTAGCTAAGGCTGTGTTCACACAATCGATTTGCGACGTTGGTTGATTAAGTTGATGATTAAAGAAAAAAGCACCTTCAGTTTTTCTTGACTTTCTTAGTTCACAGATTTCATTTGTATAAAAAAACAAGAAAGATGTGTGCGAGGTATTTATGTATACAAGCTGGTGTAATGATGTCAGTTTATGGATACTCCGCCTCCTACCCTCTCCGTTGGCATCGTCAGCATCGCTTAAATTAGCATCCCTCAGCTCCTTGGCACTTATCTAGTGGACCAGCTTCTGAATAAATCTAACTCACGTGCTATGATATCACGCTATGATTGCTTATACATAAGTTTACCGATACTGTTAAACCTACGATCGACACTGGTATGTGGCATGTAATAAAGGTAGATTTATTTTGGTAGTTGACAAGTTAGTACTTTGTCAAATGTAGACAGATGTTATGCGTATTTGTGTTTAAGCTTGAGATTTAAAATAGATATGGTGTGTGAGTTATAAATTCAGTGTGCTGCTAGTGCCGCTCGCCTGCTGTGGTATGTGTGGTAATTATTGCTACTGCTAGTATCACAGGCTTGTTAACATTATGCTTCCTGCGAGTTAACTATGTCATTCGAAAATTTTCGTACATTTCTTTTATAATCCTTGTTAATTTTTAAATATTAATGTATGTACTTATATTATTGGCTAATGTATTTCTTAGATATCTCTTTTGAAAGCACTGGCGTTTTATGAGATCTGTAGATTAATACGACTGCTGCATCCTCTGTGTCCACATGTTAGAATAATATTTGTGGGGCTTGTGCGCTTATATGCCGTTCATTATGCCATTCTTACGTTTAAGTAGCAAAACATTAGTTGTGTACCCTTCTTGTTGGCTTGACATATTGCGAATGTTTGCAACTCTGAGTAAAGTGCTGTGCCAATGTATTAATGGAATGTGAGTTATGTAAGTATGAACACAATGACAACTGCATTTGTAAGCATAAGCGGCTGAATGATTATCTCTAGCTAGCGTATAATATAATACTCCTGGTGATTCTAGCTAAAACTAAATGCTTTTTTAGTACTTTTTCTATTGCTCTTTATAATTTGTTTTCTTGAATTTTCATTATTCATAAAGCTTAATTATTTTCTGTTTCATCTTTACTTTTATAGTTAATATAAATGTGTATATATGAAGATAACAATAATTATAATAACAGAAAACTCATTATGTTGTGATAATTAGTTTGTATGAGTGAACAATTAATGTTATATGTTGCCTGTTTCTTCGTCAACTTGATAACTGTTTGCCCATAGTTACACGTTTTATCGTATGTTATTGTTTGAAATATCTAGTTTTGCGAAGTGTTAACAAATATTATAAAGAAAGAGTGCGAATTATGTGACTTTGTGTATATGCGGAGGGTAGTCTCCGGAAACACGGCGTCTATTTGAAAAATTCTTTTGCCAATTGATAGGTACATTATTCCGGATGGACAGAAGCTATATATCATATAAATATATATTTGTTTAATACGAACGAAGTCATTGCGGGTCGCTATTCTAATACAAACAGGGTTTGCGTGCGGAAGTAAAAAGAGAGAAGCAGAAAGAGCGAAGGAAGCTCATCTTTTAAAAATGTACACATTTGTTTACAGTTATATTACATAGTCTGTGCGAAACATCTATTCCATCTTCAGTGTAGTAACCGCAATGTACACGTTACACGGTCGCACGGTCCTTGGCACCTCCACGCGCCGCGTGCTTTGTACATACGTATCAACATGTTTGATGATCGTGTTAGTCGTTTAGGTATAACGCTGTTTTGTTCGTAAATGTACTTATATTATTTCATATAAAGAAATAAGATTTTTTTATACTAATAGGTGACATCATATGAGCGAATCCCACCTGACGGTAAGTGGTTAGTGGTCAGTGGTCACGCCTCGTAATTGAGATGGCGTAGACCGATACCATTTCGCTGCTCTAACGTGGATCGGTAGAAGGGTTGTACATACTTAGTGTGTTACGACTAGAAACCATTTTACAATCTGAGTAACAGAACACACAGTGATGTGAGTCATCTGTGAGATGTTAGGTTAGGGGGCAACGTCAACTTTCTATTTAATATGATGTTAAAGTTACTTATCATACTTTGTGATTTTAATTAACATCCATTTAATTAAGTTCTTTTAGATTATGCCGATGCACACGATCATACGATCAACCTGCGTCTCGTTCTATTGTTGCTGTGTGAGTTGGTGACACTGACTTTCAAATTCTCATAATATAGAAAGCTGTGGCTTTGTATGTTGTTTGTGTGTGTAGCTGTGGCGAGTGACACTGTCAGTGAAGACAATTGATTATGTGCCATGACACTCGCTCAATTATCAACGATCCCATGATCCTAATCGT
Organism: Megathymus violae; assembly: GCA_003671415.1. Taxonomy (NCBI): domain Eukaryota; kingdom Metazoa; phylum Arthropoda; class Insecta; order Lepidoptera; family Hesperiidae; genus Megathymus; species Megathymus violae. The sequence goes on from PDGT01000018.1 coordinate 5,885,912, forward strand.
TCAGATTACACTTTTGCAGATTACATAATACATTACATAATTATAATTACATAATTATAATTAAGATTACATGTATTAAGGAAACGTGTGGGAAAAGGAATAATTTAAATGCGCCTAAAAATAAAACTTTTTGCTTGATAAGTGTGAAAAATGCAACTGCAGTTAATCACCTTATGCATAATTAATATATCTAAGCAATATTATCCTTAATTCATGCTGGCACAGCAGGTGGCGCGGCGGGCCGTTATTATAAATAATATGAATTTAGTGTTATCACAACATTTGTTTGTTGCGTAAAATATTCTTGCAAAAATTGTAGCTCTAAAAAAAACAATTCAGACTGTATGAAATTGGTAATAGCTTAAGAATAGGAATTCAGTTGGTCGAGTCAATTGATATGGTGTAAATTTTCCAAGAGTTTAATTAATAATGCTTTCTGCGGCCCTAAATTACCTCCAAGTTGAAAATAATTCAATCAGTGTTGTTGCAGTCTTAGTATACATCCATTTATACATATTTATACCATTCTAACGGAAACTATAAGCTGCTTTACAGTTATTTCCATCACTGTTATTGAGTAAGTAGATATTGTTTCAATATTTCCAGACGCAATGAAACCCTGGCTGTGATCACGCAGGACTCTATGACAGTGGACGATCTGGAAACTCTTCTGAGAGAGACAGAGCACAATGGTTATCCTGTGGTGGTCTCTAAAGAATCCCAATATCTCGTCGGATTTGTTCTACGTAGAGATCTGAATCTTGCAATCGGTATGTATTTTATATAGTCTGTTGTTTCTGATCTGTCACATCATAAATCCACAAAAAGACCAAACTCGGAATGGCACAATGACAATGACCGCGATCATTTACAATTATTGATTTACCGATACCACAAAGTAAATAGATTTAACGTAAAAATTGAATAGAAGTATCAGTTTCACTTTTTTACTATTATGGCTATGTAATTATTTGCTCCTCTTATATTATTGAAAAATTAGTTGATTATGTAAAGAAAATAAATTATCGTAAAACTTAAATCATTATACCGATGACACGAGGAAATTATATAACGATTTTTTGTGCTAATTAAGATACTATTCGATATCGATGAAATATTTGCCATTTTTGATGTGTTTAATATTTTTATTTCATTTAAACTACTTATTAATTATTTTTTTAAGTATTACTATTTTTCTATATATTGTACAGAAAATTGCCGAAAATGAAACATCTCTTTTACCCGTTACCCAGATATAGTTTACCAAGATTGGGAACTCGTGACGTAACAGCGGTCGCGTGACAAGTCTACTTGTAGGCGTTGTGGAGAATTTCAAACGGACTTAAGAAACATAATTTTTTCATGCATTAATTTCATGAATATCTTGGGTTGTATTAAGTACTTGTGGCCAAAAACCCAAAAATAGTCAAGTTTGTTATTGCTAAGTATTAATAATATATTAAATTTGTTGGTTTCAATCGTCGTCTCGTGCAAATATCAAAGCATTTACAGCTAACAAATAAAGCATCCTTGTGCGTATCTGACAGCGAACGCTCGGCACACTGTGGAAGGCATCACGGGACAGACATTAGTGAGTTTGAACGCGAGCCACCCGCCACCGCCGGCGGGCGCCGCGTGCGTGTCGCTGCATCGCATCCTCGACTTGGCGCCCATCACCGTCACCGACCAGACGCCCATGGAGACCGTCGTCGACATGTTCCGCAAGCTCGGCCTGCGACAGACGCTTGTTACACACAACGGGTCCGTATACACTTTATGTCCGGTCCGATCGACGCATAGCTCGTCACGCAGTGTATAGTATAATGATATTATTGAAGTATAGAAATCTAACAATGAATCGGACGGACGACAGACGAATTTCAAGTAGGTTCCTTTGGATAGAATCCGATTTTTATTTTAGTGATGGTTACCTATTAGAATTTAATGAGCTGAGTGGCATCATAGGCTTATCGCCGTGGCAGCAATTAGGGGAGTCCAGGCTAGCAGGGGACTGTAAGAGGTTGATAGATAAATATAGTGCGAGCAGATTTCATTTCGATTTATTTTTATAACTCGGCCCTAACATGGTTTTATTGTATCCAGACGCTTGTTGGGCGTGATCACTAAGAAGGACGTTCTGCGCCACGTGAAGCAAATGGACAACGAGGATCCTAACTCCGTGCTCTTCAACTGAAATACGAAAACATGTCGATGATTCCTCGATTACCGTGGCCCACTGACGACGAGGAATCGGAAGAACAGTGCGCGGTACGCGAGGATATAAATATCGACGGTTCATGTCATATTGTAATTAATGTATAATAATTTTATGGTGTGGACGGAATGACAACCGCACGGTCCCGATAGGTCACGCCGGGTTCTGTTGGTTACTTCGATGGAGACTCTAGTTCTCTATTTATTACTATGATATTTATTATACCATCACACGCCATGTACAAATTATATTTCTACGCAGCTTTTATTATTTATATTTTAAAATTATTTATTTGACAACTCGATTATTTATTGTCTTGTTTCAATGTATAAGAATGTATTCTGTTATTTAATGGCTCATACTCATATTATTTATTGATAATATCAAAGACAATGTTTTAATATTATTATTATGAATTTTTTTACGTTTATACAATTTTATCTATTGACTTTCTATAAAGATCCGTTGTGGATATTATCGAGTAAGAGTAATCATTTCATCAGAGTTATTTTAAATGATGACTTTATAAATATGTATCTCGTAAACCAACTGATGAATGCAATACGATTATGTTGTCCTTTGTTAATTAATTAGCATAATAACATAGTTGAATGGGACGTAGGCTATTTTTACATTCCAGATACATAGCTAAATGTAAATCAAGAATTTTGAGGTTAAAAGAAGTATTTAAAATAAATTAATAAGGTTTATTAAATGACATCAATAGTAACTGAAGAATGAAGCCGATTCAGGATAAGCGGCATACAGGCATGACTTTAATGTAGTCATTACGCGAGATCACATTGTTGTATATTATTATTAAAGCAATAAATTGGTATATGTATTTAAATAAAATAATTTATTTATATAATATGAGTAAGTGAAAATAGAGATTATGAATATCATAGTCATAAGACACGAGCTTTTCGGTAGTAAAATTTTGAAATTGTGATTCAGGTCAATGTTGTCATTTGGATAGTTATAAAATGAAAGTACAGGGGCCGGATTGTTTGTTGGCTTGGGGGCTCTGCTGCTGCTCTCTGAAGTGAGCGCAATGTACCGCAGTAATAATAATATCGCCGCTTTTACAATTACTTTCATATGTGTGTGTTTTCAAGTAAATTTTAGATCATTCGATTGATGACAGGCTGCAGATTTCTAAATTTTTTGATGAGTATAAATAGATGTTTGCTTGCTTGTTTAGCTGACACGGAGCCGTAGCATAATAAATACAGGAAGGATCATTTATGTATATTCGTTATTGTAATGTAATGTTATCTAGTTAACTGTTACGGCGTCGCCGCGGAGGGTCCATTCAGTTTGGACATCGTTAAAATCCTTTGATAGAGGGCCGCCGTGGACAGCGTTGGTTATTTATTAGTTAGTAAGTAACATTATTAACTAGTATTTTACTTTTAAATTTGAATACAGAATTACTTTGTATAATAAGTGTGTAGAATGTCTGTACATATTTTGGATTATTAATTATAATAAGAATATTTCAATTAATTAGCTTTTAGGAATTTATGAAGCTGGTGCGACTCGCTCCCATGCATATCTATAAACCAATAACAATATGTATATTTTAATCAATATAATGAATGAAATATGCTTTATTTTACTTTCTGTTTTATTTGTCATTATCCATAACTTTTAACAATAAAATTTATGTAATCAATGTATGTAAATATGAATTAATGCATCCAGTAGGAACTTTGTAAATTATATTATTTTATGTTATATGCATAGCTGTTAAGTTTTGGAAGCTATGTTGTGTTGTACGAGTATACTGTTATTGGCAATCGCTATACTATTGTGTTGTATCAAATATTAAAGTATTCTATGCTATTGTGAGATCAGATAATAACGAAACGATGGTACAGTAAAGTGGTAGGAAAGATTTTGTTAGTAGATACCATTTATTTTGCTGTGAGATGAACCTATCATCGTGTCGATATTACAACTCCATCGACGGCTGAACTACTGAACCATCACATATTTTTCTACGAACTCTTAATTTGTTGCTACAGTTGCGTCCAATGTGCAATAGTTACATAAATGTAAATTATTATATGTATACAGGTATATGAGTATATTACAAGCACGGGTCCCCTCGTATACAGTAATTATGTTTTCTATGTAATGCCTTAATATAATACCATCGTAAACGTTGACGAATGTCGTCTATGATAAATATGTAACGCATATATTTGTGTTGAGTAGAATTACTAACAATTTTACACACGCGTGCAATCAATAAGCATATTATACGGAGGAGATTATGTCCCTCGGGCCCAATCGTATCTGTTATAGAATTACTATACCTACTAATATGTAGACGCTCACAGTAAGTCCATGGAGGAGGTGCAATCACAGTTATATTTAGTGGCAATTTTACAATGGGCGCTTAGCCAAATGTCAATGTAAATCAAATTCAAATTCAAAATCATTTAATCATATAGGTATTCAGTAAATACACTTATGAACCTCATTTTTTGCTTCTACCACCGTTTCGAAAACGTGCTTTAACAATGAGGAGAAGACACGGCGAAAGCAACTCCTCAGCACATCTTTTAAACAACATATGGTAATTACAAAATTTTAAACCTGTGCGGAACTGGTTTCGACACTAATTTTGTCCAGGCATCCTTGTCATTCATGTCCTCATCGATACTATAATATCCCTTGCCTATAAGTTGTGTTTTAATGCGACGCCTAAAAGTTCCAATGGGCAACTCGCGTAACGACTTAGGAATCTTATTGTAAAAACGAGCTCTTAAGCCCCATAAAGGAACGCTGAATCTTTTGAAGACGATATGGAGATGTAACCAAATTATGCCTATTTCTTGTTTTCTGATTGTGTGTATCACTTTTCTGCTTATACTTATTTTTTTTTTTAATAAATACTAAATTACTATATATATATATACCGACATTTAGATTAAATTCGCGTGAGTATATATATATATATATATATATATATATATATATATACTGACTGGCTACGGTGAGTACACCTATTTCTTTAATTTTTTTTCTTAATGACTCACGCGAATTTAATCTAAATGTCGGTTATTATACTATAAAAATACTTCTTTACGTGCTATTTCCATCAAGAAGGTCGGCAACCATTTGTCGATACGTCTCTTTATAAGCAGTCATATGAACTAGGTTATCTGTCCTTTTAACCCGCAGGCAGTCCCTTATACATTCCAATCCATGAGAATCTTCTTCTACCTGGACCTTTAGTTCCTTTATTTTTGCCTGCAATTAATTTTAATAAGTTATATTTATTGTTCCTCTACATATGTCCAAAATAGGCTGTTTTTCTTTTCTTAACGGTTTTCACAATTTCGAAATCTTTATTCGTTATTTGTAAAACTCTGACATTCGATATTCTACTTTTCCAGTTAATTTTAAGCATTCTTCTGTCGATGCACATTTCAAAAGCTCTTAGTTTATCAATTGACTTCTTTTCCAGTGTCCAACTTTCGGAACCGTACATAAGCATTGGAAGTATATAACATTTAACTAGTCTCCACCGCAGTTTTAAGCTAATTTTTCTGTTAGTCAATAGTGTCCTCATGTTCTGAAAGGTGTTTCTGGCGATTTCAATTCTTATTCTAATTCCATGATCCGGTCCCCAGCCCTCATTTAACCAACAGCCGAGATATTTGTATTTGTTAACTCTTTCTATAGAATCATTCCCCAATTGCAAAATTGCTGATGAATCATGAATTTAGTCTTAGTTGTGTTAATTTTGAATCCATATTCCAATAGTACCAGATTCAATTTTTGAAACATAATTTGAAGGTCATTTAGGCTTTCTGCCAAAAGGACGGTATCACCTGCATAACGAATGTTCTGTATCAGTTTACCATCTACCCGAATGCCCAGGTCATGATCTTCGAAAACTTTTTTGAAAATAGTTTCCGAGTATACGTTAAATGGACAGGGGGAAAGGATACAACCTTGTCTCATTCCCTTTTCTGTTTTAACTTCTTTAGTCAATTTGTTATTAATTTTTATCCTTGCTTTTTGTTTCCAATATAATTATAAAAAAAATGAGTAAAATTGAATGTGTTCAAATGTTAAATTTTAAATATCATGTTTTGAATATGAAAACCACGGAGAGGGATCCAAACGGGAGTGCCTTCGTATCGAAGCCGATGTCACCAGATTCACATTCGAAAAGCGTAATAACATAACATGAAAGCATGTTCAGTAATAATCACAATTGTAATAACTCTGATAACCTGCAAATTATTCTACATTGTATGAAATTGAGCCTTATAATCTATATCAGGGATTCCCCAACTGTTTTGGGCAAGAGAACCCTATTCCAAAGTGAAGTGACACCTCAGACCCTCATAGCCAAATTACTTTAAAAATCCTGTATCGAGTTTTTTTTTTACATACAATAAATTAATGCTTGACAACAATCCCATTGAACATTGAACACACTAACTTATAAAAGCCTAAAAATTTAACAAGTATAGTAATTTCTACAGTACCTTGAATGTTTCAAATAAGAACTTGTTTAGTTAAGAGGGTCCGATTTTTAGACCTCGTTGACCTCCAAAATCAGTTTTCGTTTATATGTCGACCCCTGGGAGACCGACATCGACCCTTCGGGGCCCACGTTACTAATACAATACAATACAATAATGTTGTATAATTATAAAATATTTAAAATTAAAGAAATCCAATTTGGCACCAGTCTTGAGCACCACAGTATGATAACGATTCGATGTTGTTTTGATTGCTGCAGAACATAAGCTAATACGGCAATGTATGTAGTTAAATTAGAGTCATAATTCCTTCATATTATTATCACCTGTATCCTCGTTCTGCGGAGAAAACGTTTAGATCGTGATGTTTGTTTAGGTGTAAACGTATTACTAATACATATTAGGTGTTATTACTGTTTGTCTGTAAACCGCATGTAAAAGTTTTGGAATACGCATATAAAATACTTGATGATTACTAATACTGATGTCTTGTTATAAGAATGTGTAATCTGTTTTTGTCCATTTCATTTTAAATAATTTATATTGCTTTTATAACATGCTATTGGTTTAAGCAAGAACGGGGAGACCATTTTATCCCAACTTGTGTTGTAATTGGAATATAAGTGTAAGGTAAAAAGTGGCTTTCGAGACAAAGTGATATTTTAAACGTAGAATGTAATAAAAATCTTCAAATAAACATTATCTTCGTACGCTTTGACTTTTAACCACCTTTTTTACCATTGAATATAAGTAACGAAGGACTTGGCGAACTCGACTAAACTGACAGGAGCGAGCCGTCGCACCAGTGAGACACAAGGTCGTGGCGCCAATTTTGTCCTGTCTTGTCAGACCGAGAAAAAGTGGTGGCTAAATGTTGAATATTTAACTTATTGTGTAATATATGAAGACACAGACAAGTAGAAGTTGATAGAAACGGCTTTGTATCTACGGATATTGTCAAGTTTATATTAAAAAGTTCATTTATTGGGCTCTCCTCTCGAAGCAGCTTGTGATTTGTGTAACTCAAGTACTGGTTGGTACAATGACGAGTAAACCATTTAGATTTTTGGATTGTGCATATTGCACGGGTCGTGCGTGGTTAGCGACAGCTCTATCTTGCAGCGGAGTGCTCATATTTCGTATGTATTTTATGAAAAATTGACTGAAAAACCGAAACAACTAGGTGTTTGTAGATATACACCTGCGCCTCCGTGTCGTTGACGCCCTTTTGTAGATTATACAAACAATATTATAACTTCGACCTTCGATATTATGTGCGATTTTCAAATACGTTGCACAATGTCCGCTGACTAAATACATACATTATAAATTATACATGTTTAAACGAATTGAATTAAAAAATTTCCCTACATATGATTGTTTTAATTGTTAATCCCAATTGCTGTAACAACCCCTTATTAGTCTGACATCTAAATGTTACACATTGTACATTAAACAAGTGACTATTTGATCATAATCATTTAACGTTTTTATTAAATTGTTGATTATGCTAAAGGTCGCCAATAGCTACCAAACAAAAAATTGGTAAAGAAAAAAGACATACTGAAATGTTTTTCGTTACATATTTATATGCAAATGAGCTGAATTATTAAAAAAAAAAGTGTTGAATATTTCGTGTAACACGGATATTTTAATTGTCATAATTGATATTATAAAGTTTTAAAAAAATAGTATATGTGTAGGACAAACAATAATAGTGGTAAATGAACAAGTATCTTGGTTATTCTGTAAATACACGTATGCACGTCATTTTCCACTTCTACTACTGTTTCGAAAAGGTGCTTTAACATTGAGGGGAAGAAACGGCGAAAGAAACTCCTCAGCACATCTTTTAATACAACAGATGGCTATAAAATCAAAGTAAGTTTAAACCTGTACGGAACTGGTTTGGTTTCGATACTTTTATTTCCAGGCATCCCCATCATTAAGATATTTATCTATATGTATTTAAGAAGCCTAACACCAGCATCAGTTGCATTGCGACCTTTAGTGAAGCCGTACTGATCAATTTCTGTTAAAATGTTCAAGCATTTGATTTAGTAAAAACTTTACTAAGCGCTGTATATAAACCATCGGGATCACCCTGTTCAAATGGCACGGTTCCGCGGATTCTGGCACAGACTCCGGCTTTGACGCGCAATATCTTTAATTATAGGCCTATATTTGACTAACTGTTTATTTTTATAAAAGTCTGTTAATTCTACTCCTTATCATCTGTTGATTGTCATTGTATTGATTAATGTAGCAAATGGCAAGCAGATCTTATTACAAAGGGGTTTCTAAAAAAATGTATGAGTAGTTTGCCTATTTGTATTTATCTTTAGTTAAGTTAGACAACAGAAAGTCCACCACACTGGCTTAAGATACAAAACTAAAACAATCGACGCTCTTGATCACTCACAGAAGCTAAAATTTCGATAAGCTTTGCATGTAGTCATACTAACGATAATCGCTGGACCATAAGAATAAGTAACAGCTATGTTCCTCGGGAGAAAAAAAGGGGAAGGCCTATGACACGTTGGGTGGTCGACAAAACAAAAGTAGTTGGCGCTCACTTGATGCGTCTAGTAGAAGATATAGTACTTTATTAATCTCTGAAGGAGGCCTTTATCTTCTGCTAAGAGAGTTTCTTGCAAATATTTGTAGAAATGTCACGATAATATATATTAATTGCAGTAGCATGAAATAAAATACATTTATATTTTATTTATTTAAGACTGATCATAATACGATATTATGAAAACCAAGTATATCTAAAGATATTTATTATGATGGATACAAAACCGACGTACGTGAATGCCAAAAGTATTTTAATTCAAGTTCAAGTTCATTCATTACTGCCTTGGCCCTTGTCTATAAATCAACGTAGGTTATATTTTCGATTGATATCAACCCTCGAGAGTAAGGCACCCTTCGCTGGCGGCCAGACACATAACGGACCCCTATGTAGACTGAAAGTAGTAGATATATACCTATAACTAACTAAATCTTCCCGCTTCACTGGTTTGAATTTATCAAATTGAAGCGTACTACCACCATTTACATTTGTGTGAGGTCAAATATGACGGTTATTACTTACAGTTGTTTTCTTTCAACATGAACGTTCATTAAAAGTAACCTCATCATCATGTGCTTTTAAAGTCCTCTGCTGGATATAGCCCTAAGACGTCACTGAGGCCGGTCTTCCGCTCTTCCCCACTACTTTGCGTATGTCGTCGCTCCACTTTGTCAGTGACCATAATATTACTGCGGCGCAATTATTTTACACAATGTTAACGGTATAAAACTTACCCTTTATACATCAAATTGGACTTACTCGTAATATACAGACTTAATAGTAGAACATAAAATATCTTAACAACAAAATTGAACATATTGTAATGAATTACATGGTGCTTTTCCTTTGCTTTTTGAAAAAGGAGCGCACTCAGCATTAGTTGAGGCCACGGCACAGTTTCAATTTTAAACACTCGTTTTCAGTGCCCCCTTTTTTGTATAGTTTGATGAATTATTGTAACAATGCAACTACAATTTCTATTAATAAATAACAATAATAAATAAATTAGCAATACAAAATACACTGACTTATCAAAGGGAAAAAAAGGATTATAAAGAGAAATAGACAATAACTTTAAACGTTAAAGTTATTAAGCTATAATTATTTACTAATTATACTTACTTACTTAATTATAGAACACAAATACGTATGGAAAGTGTTTAAGTACACCACTTATACATATATCTAGTCAGTAATTTCTTCTACTCGTAGTAGGCCAAAAATATTAAAGAGTGATACAGTGAGGCAAAATTAGTGCGTACTTAAAAATAATATATATCAAAGACAAAGATGACATACACACACATATATATTCAATTTTTTAATTTCTTAAAATATAAATGAATTTATTGTTTCTGCAGTTAATTCTTATAAATTAAATAGATTTTGATTCTGAACTATTCTTCCGTAATTTATTAAAACATATTAGAAAATGGTTATTTTACTTCGAACAAAGATACCACGTTTAACACTACTTGAACAAAATGTATGTATTCAAGGGAGTTAAATTTTATGTACTCATTATGTCGCTTGCATACATTTCTGTTAGTAAGTCGTTGAAAATTTCGAACACAGAAAGAGCTGAGCAAAGAAAACTTTTTGTGGTCAATTAACTGGAAAGCAGGAGTGACCGGCTGAATTGCCATCTTATTAGAGGTTGCACATTAGAAAGAAGTTATTCGTTAAAGGGATGTCTATCGAGATGTGCATGAATGTATGTGTGAATGTATATAAAAATTATAATTACATAATAATTGTGTATAATTAATGTATTTTTCACACCTACCATATTTAGTGGAGTACGTTCGAAAAGTTCTTATGAGAGTGTGAACAGATGGTACGGGTGAGCGTCGTCAATTTAATCAAAGTTATGTCTCCCTATCCCCCTTTCCTGGGCTTCCAGGCCGCAGACACATAATAGCTTATGTACCGGCAGCCGTTCGATAACGGGTGAGAGCAGCATGATATAAAGACCGCGCACCCTTCTGCGCATCATTTCGAAGTTGTATTCCGAAGCGGCCGGTAGTCGGCTGAAAATTATAAACTCATAAGCTTGGGGTGAAAATAAAATGGCGGCCACACGGGCATAACGGACGATTTGTTTCTGCATCTATGTAAATTTTTACTATTCAAGTTCTAAGTGAAGTGTATCTCCATAGCCTCTATCTACAAAGCGTCTGGGTGTATTGGAATATGTATAGAGTAAACGTAAGTGTACATTTTTTTGTTTTGTTTGCAAGATAGAAAACGAACCATACTGAAAGAAAAACATATTAATAAATTTTCTTAAAATTTCTATTTTATGAGTAACTTGTGTAATTATAAGAATTTTGCGTAACGTAGATACTTGTCTGTATTAAAATTTAAATTTAGAAATCTATACGAATGTGTGATTGTTGCAAGTAATAGATGTGTTATGAAAATCGAGAATTAGAATTTTGTTTTGTAAATTAATAAAAATCCATTTAGTAAGTCCATTTAGAGTGATACTGTTCAATAAGCTTATTTATTCTCAGATAATGAAATCAGCCAAGACTAATGTTTACTTTGTGAGTTTAGTAAAAATTAAAACGTGTTAAATATTAAAAAAATATCATAGAATATTCGGGATTTTTTTTCATTACAGTCATTTTGAAAATGAATACGCATGCGCGTAGTGCAAGCGTTAGTGCAAGTCATTCAGCCAGTCAATACTATTGGCATAGGTTATATCTTTAGATATTTATCTGAAAAAATATAATTTAAAAGGATTTCTGCATATGAGCGTCATAATACCAACCATTAATTGTTATTCGATCAGTACTTTTCCTCATCTATCGGAAAAGTTGGACAGCGCCATTTTGATTATTGATTTTGAAACGCCTACGCATGCGCGCTGTGTCAATATTGTTGGGCATGCGCAGTTACTAACTATATGGAAGCTAAATAAATTAATAATATTTTCCAATCAAAAGTTGCGGAAATAAAATAAAATGTACCATAATCGTAACAACTTTTGAAATGTTGAGGCGTTTTTGTAACTGGAAGGATATAGTGTTTATTTTAGTTGTTCCTACGCGCTTCTAACAGAAATCTGTGGTTTATGTTAATAGTAAAATCCATTGTTTTAGATGAAGCAATACAACTGGAATGAAGGTCCAGGAGGGTGGAAACCTAAGCGAGCCTGCGGCCGGGCGCCTGCGAAGACTACTTGAAGCGCAATTTGTAATTTCTAATAAAATTTGAAAATGAATTGAATGAAATAAAAACAGGTCAGTATTTATATAATAGTATTTTTTAATTGAATTGATATTTAATATGCTATAATAAGCTAATACTGTTTATTCCAATATTAATTGAAATATAAAACTTTTTCAACAGGACATGATGACGAATTCTTCAACGGCATCTCAAGCTAAAATCTCTACCCAATAATTTTTGTAACTGACCGAAAAGGAAGTCTAGCAGTATAAGAAGAATTGAAAATGTCAACGGTCAACGGTCTCTGAATCCCACGAGATAGGCAGGAGACATTATAACGAAGATCTGTTCAATAACAATGTAAAAAGTTAAACAAAATGTTTATATATAATATGAATTTTTATATATAAAATACATATATTTACATTTACATTACGAAATTAATGATTGGAACTTTGATTCCCAAATAATATTCATTAGGCAAGTTATTTAATCAAAATAAGAGACACGATATGTTAAAACTGTATAAAGATGTAAGGTGTTATTTAAGGATGAAATGTATCTAGTTTAGATAAGGTGGCTGGCGTAGGGATGTGACGACCCCATCGCCCACGGGGGGACAGGCTGGGCGAGCAGCCTGGTTCCCTGTGCAACTAGTCCGCACCGGCGCGATTTCGGACCGAAATCGCGCGTCCATCGCGGTGCTATGGCCCGATTGTGCTCATGGCCTTTTCCAACGGTCCTTCGGGGAATCGTGCGGTGACTCTTGCTGTACTCCGTGCATTTACCTACAACACCACCTCGAAAAATGGTTTCAGCAGTTTACAAAATTTTAGATATTAAAGTAACTAAGCAAATCTTAACTACCAAACATGCTGCAGTACAAAGTTCATATACGTTTGATGTAGGCACCTACAGTAACAGTCGCCGCAGATCAGCTCCTGTAAAATATTTAGTTTTATTCATTGGTATACATTTCTATTTGGATATAAACCGTTTAATATGTTGTAATTTTCGAGATGTTTATTATTATTTTTATTTACATTCTATTACGATTTCTGTAAATTTGTATCGAGTTAAGTTTTAAATCATTTAAAAGTACTTAAAGTTTTTGACAGATTCCAAGTCTAAATGAGTAATTCACGGAAAAGTACACAATAGACGATCGGGAAATTCAGTTTAATCACACTGGTACCTATCTACATTACTACAGAGACACGGGTTTGCAAAACTTTTTGTTTAATTTAAAATATTAAACATTTTATTCAAGTGATTATGTTAAAAATAACGATTAAAATATAATAAGTATTAAGTCTTGTAGTCGTAACTTTGACAGAAGATTTCTGCATTTTAATTCATTTATTAGAAATTAGTAATAGGTACGTAGTAGATATATACGTGTTACATGTCTATTCGTTAATCACTAGTACTTTTAATCTACACAAGTATTTAACATTTTACTCGTACTTTCAACTCGTAGTAATCGATTCCATAGATATGGATCGGGTATATTTAAATATTCACTAGTAATTATTCAGTAGAAGTAGATACGTTATTTCGTAATTATAACACTTATCATATATTTGCTGTTATCTTCGTGTTTTGATTTGTGGCGATGAGCAAATGTTCAAATTGTTTTACTTTTACGTGATGGTGTTTCAGTATAGGTGTTTAGGATGGAATATTTTCAGTCCTCTATCTCAGTTAAGTTTTCCTAATAAGATTGAATTTTGTGATAACATAGACGAAATGACGTAGGACATAGACAATGCTGTCACTCTTATCGTTCATGTGACAAGTCCCGTAGCCAACGTCGATCACGAACGGGGGAATATTCTTAAGTCATCATTGTCAATTCTATTGTAGGACTCTTTGGTGCTCATGGCAACGCAGATCCCACGAGGACAGTCACCCTCAGAGGTTCCGCAGTCACATGTAGCAATAGAGTCCGCGGTTTGCGTAACAACTACTTCAGCCGACGTCGATCACGAACGGACAAATATTCTTGAGGCGTCATTGTCAATTCTATCGTAAGACTCTTTGGTGCTTCTGGCAACGCAGATCCCACGAGGACAGTCACCCTCAGAGGTTCCGCAGCCACAGGTAGCAATAGAGTCCGCGATTGTGTGACAAGTACTTCAGCCGAGGTCGATCACGAACGGACAAATATTCTTGAGGCGTCATTGTCAATTCTATCGTAAGACTCTTTGGTGCTTCTGGCAACGCAGATCCCACGAGGACAGTCACCCTCAGAGGTTCCGCAGCCACAGGTAGCAATAGAGTCCGCGATGGTGTGACAAGTACTTCAGCCGAGGTCGATCACGAACGGACAAATATTCTTGAGGCGTCATTGTCAATTCTATCGTAGGACTCTTTGGTGCTTCTGGCAACGCAGATCCCTCGAAGACAGTCACCCTCAGAGGTTCCGCAGCCACAGGTAGCAATTGAGTCCGCGATTGTGTGACAAGTACTTCAGCCGAGGTTGATGACGAACGGACAAATATTCTTGAGGCGTCATTGTCAATTCTATCGTAGGACTCTTTGGTGCTTTTGGCAACGCAGATCCCACGAGGACAGTCACTCTCAGAGGTTCCGCAGCCACAGGTAGCAATAGAGTCCGCGATTGTGTGACAAGTACTTCAGCCGAGGTCGATCACGAACGAACAAATATTCTTGAGGCGTCATTGTAAATTCTATCGTAGGACTCTTTGGTGCTTCTGGCAACGCAGATCCCACGAGGACAGTCACCCTCAGAGGTTCCGCAGCCACAGGTAGCAATAGAGTCCGCGATTGTGTGATAAGTACTTCAACCGAGGTCGATCACGAACGGACAAGTATTCTTGAGGCGTCATTGTCAAGTCTATCGTAGGACTCTTTGGTGCTTCTGGTAACGCAGATCCCACGAGGACAGTCACCCTCAGGGGTTCCGCAGCCACAGGTAGCAATAGAGTCCGCGATTGTGTGACAAGTACTTCAGCCGAGGTCGATCACGAACGAACAAATATTCTTGAGGCGTCATTGTAAATTCTATCGTAGGACTCTTTGGTGCTTCTGGCAACGCAGATCCCACGAGGACAGTCACCCTCAGAGTTTCCGCAGCCACAGGTAGCAATAGAGTCCGCGATTGTGTGACAAGTACTTCAACCGAGGTCGATCACGAACGGACAAGTATTCTTGAGGCGTCATTGTCAAGTCTATCGTAGGACTCTTTGGTGCTTCTGGTAACGCAGATCCCACGAGGACAGTCACCCTCAGAGGTTCCGCAGCCACAGGTAGTAATAGAGTCCGCGATTGTGTGACAAGTACTTCAGCCGAGGTCGATCACGAACGAACAAATATTCTTGAGGCGTCATTGTAAATTCTATCGTAGGACTCTTTGGTGCTTCTGGCAACGCAGATCCCACGAGGACAGTCACCCTCAGAGGTTCCGCAGTCACATGTAGCAATAAAGTCCACGATTTGCGTAACAACTACTTCAGCCGACGTCGGTCACGAACGGACAAATATTCTTGAGGAGTCATTGTCAATTCCATCGTAGGACTCTTTGGTGCTCATGGCAACGCAGATCCCACGAGAACAGTCACCCTCAGAGCTTCCGCAGTCATAGGTAGCAACAGAGTTCGCGGTTTTCGTGACAAATCCATTTTAAGCGTCTATGCTATTATGAAATTAATACTTTACTTAGTGTTTTTTTACTATGTATGCTCTTCGTTCATCAATATTCTCACTCATCAATTGTAGTTCATATATTCCATGTTTGCTTAGTAGAAAATCAAAGAACAACTTGGCGGAGATCGTACTACAAGCGCTGCGGTAGAATGTTAACATAACTTAGTATTAATAATTAGTAATATTTTTAAGATATTTTAAATATTTGGTGTTAGATCCGTGTTTAGATTTGTCTGGATGGATCATATACATATTTACTCATTTTACTTTCACCAATGTAACGTAACTGCATGGATCTTGAAAGGAGCGGACTTTATTCAGCGCATCACAACTGCACATATCGGCAGGCTCTATGATCATTGTGGCAAAATAGATATTTTGGGGACATGCCATGCAGGCTCCACAGGAATCCGGAGAGTCAACTGTTTCCATGGCACTCGATCCAAATAACATCGATTCTAAAAGGATCAGGCCATGTCGAGCGAACTGCCGTCGCTCTCATCAGAAGACTCTTTGATTCTTGAAGCACCGAGGATCCTCCAAGGCCAGTATCCTGAAATTTCTACCGCTACACGTATCTTAGGAGTCTTCGCATTATGTGACAATAGACGTCTGTTATCCTTGATAGACCCTTCAGTCTGCGACTCCTCAGCTACAAAGGAGCTTACTAAATTTGCTTACTGACTCAAATATCTAGATTTAAGATTAGACGAGAATGAGACGTTCTTATATATAGTACTTTAAGATATATGTTTAATGAAATAATTATTAATTATGTGTCATAACGATAGCGGTAGTGACAAGTGGTAAAGTAGAACTTTTAATCTTTCATATTGTATAATCCTCTTTCATCTGTATTTCTCACTCATTACATGTGTAGTTTACAACATTCTTATAATGTTCTAATATTAAATTGGTAATAATCTTAGTAGAGCTAGTAAGCATGATAAGAAATGATACTTTGCTTCAAAATGCAATTATTCAGAGAATAAAGTGAACTACCTGGCGGAAGTTAGACACATGCGCCGTGGAAGTGTGTAAAACATGGTTTGGTAGTACTTAGAAGTAATTTTAATCAATATTATACCTTTTAAAGCATATTAATATTGGTGTTAGCTTCGTGTTTAGATTTGTCGGGATGGGTTTGATTCCCACTTCTTTACGTGTCGGATTCTATGTGTCTATTAAACTTACTTAGCATACCTTTCAATAATGTCTTAGCCTCTGTTTTAAATCACATTACTGTTTAGTACACAAAATAGATGTTCAGTTAATTAGTAGTGTATCGGATGCGATTTTAGTAACTACTGTTGTTGCAATAGTAGCGAAGCAACTATCAGTCTCCGTGGAAATGAGACGATCTATACTCAAGGGCGACTGGGTGCAGAGCCCGCCCTCACCCCACCGCTGCCACTAGCGGTTCCTGTGCCAGCTTACACCTTGTCCTGTCACGGGTTCCGTACCATAGGAGAGGGCTCTGCACCCGAGCGTATTGCAAGACTGGTTCTTGTGGCTAACGATATCCGTACACAACCCTCAGTCACCCTTGAAAATTATAATTAGAATGTAGGTGCGCAAACATAGTATTGGCTTTCTGTATTTTAAAATAATAAATAATAAGTTAATTTGGTGTCGTAGTTTCAAATCAATGTATCATGATAATAGTTATTAAATAAATATTTCATGGTTATGGTCTAATGTACGTAATAATTTCAGTGTTCTACAATCAATTTAAATAAAGTAGTTGTTTAGGTCCATTCGCGTTTTATTTCACGGTTGTTACCCGATCTGTAATTAATTTATATTCGTTTTAAAGAAAGAAAAATCATAAGAGTTGATATTAACCCCGAGCCGGTCAATGGTTAACACATGATTAACTCCTTAACACCAATAAAAAAACTAGAAATTGCGTGCAGCCGTGCAGCACATAGCTACAGACCTCGCAGGTATATATATACACTCATGGACAAAATTAGAGAAACGCAAAAAAAAGTGCGTGTAAATCAAAATATCATGGAAATTTGTGACAATTAAGTATAGTAATTTGTATTTTGCTTATTTTTCGTTATTTTAAAAATGCGAAAGTCGAAAAAACAAAGTTAAAGGATAAAAATTCACGAAATTCAGAAAAAAAGAAAAATTTACAGGAAAGAAACATTTTTATACTTAACATTAAATTTTTTTTTATTCATAAATGCTTAAAAAGGCTATAATGTGGGCTGTAATCAGTACTTAGTGTTGCCCCCTCTAGCTCTTCGAACTGCTTCCAGTCTTCTTGGCATACTTCTAATCAAGTTATCAATAAAATCTTGAGGGATGGCGGTCCATTCTTCTTGTAACGCGTTTTTGAGATCTCTCAAATTAGCGGGGACAGGAATTCTTTTCTTTATTTGTTTTCCAAGCTTGTCCCAGACATGCTCTATGGGGTTTAAGTCGGGTGAGCGCGCTGGCCACCCCATAGATGATTCATTCATTCATAGATGATTCATGATTTCAAGGTCTCGAAGGTATTGAACAACCACGGCCGCAGTATGGGGTCGTGCATTATCATGCATAAAAACAAATCCGTCTCCTATGAAAGGGGCAAATGGCACTACAACTTGTTCCAAAATCTCAGTTACATATCGTGCTGCTGTTAATGATCCATTTTCAATAACTTGCAGTTCCGTACGTGCCCCCATACAAATACCTCCCCATACCATAACTGACCCTCCACCATATGCCTCTTTTCCAATGATGTTGCACTGAGCATAACGCTCTCCCGAGCGTCTCCACACTTTCACCCTTCCATCATCTGGTTTCAGGCAAAATCTGGATTCATCAGTGAATAGAACCTGACTCCAAGCTTCGTCATTCCAATTTTTGTGATTGCGAGCAAAATTAAGTCTAGCTACTCGATGGCATGTTGTAAGAAGGGGGCCTCTGGCAGGCACATGTGATTTTATTCCGGCCGATTTCAGTCTTCTTCTCACAGTTTTTGTGCTTACTGTAACTGTGCTTTTTTGGCAGTACGAAAGAACGTAATATTACGCAATAATGACAGAAAAACAAATGAAATTCGAAAAAAGAACATTTCAAAACTTTTTTTATTTTCATAGAGTATATTAATGTATGTGGCCAGTACGCACGATAATTATAACACGAGATATTAAACCTTTTTTTTGCGTTCCTCTAATTTTGTCCACGAGTTTATTTAGTAGATGTACGACGCAGGACAGGAAGAGCACAATTGCATCAGCCCGCTTCACTTTCGTTTTTTCCTTATGTGTTTGCTGATTATTTAATAGTTTTAATAGGATATTTGGATTTTTTTTTACATAAAATAAGATTAATGCTTGAGAATAATCCCACCTGATGGTAAGTGGTGATAAAGCCTAAGATGTTGCACGCACTAGCCTATTTCTCTTTCTTCTCCATTTGAAACCATTTCCCTAGTGTTGAGTCATAGCAACGGTTCTTCTATCGCTCGGGTCACGTGCCGTACTCCGTTTAGAAACCGTATTCATGACCGTATCCGAGTTCCTATTTATTCTAAATCAGAATAAATAAATGACTGTCACTATTACAGTGACAGTCCACTTGAGGCAGTCGTCCGTGTATCAAGATGCATGCGTACAAATTCATGCTAATACTACGGCACCGGCCCTTCTTATACTGTCAAGTTGAAAAGGAGAGGTGAATACGTGAGGCGCACGCGCTGCTAGCGTGTAACATAGCTGCCTCTTTCTTTCGTTGATCGTCCACTGTGTCCTCTTCGCTCAGATCATTCCGTTAGAGATGCTCTGCTCGCAATAATAACTCTTTATTAAAACAAATTCATTAAATAACGATGCTTAAATTTTTTTAATTTCTGAAATATCTTTTAATAACATAATTAATAGTTTATTTATTTATTTAATAATGTATTTATAAGTTATATTTATATTCAATAATTTTTTTTTTACTAAATAAATCGTAACAGGCTGCTGTAAATTAATCACGAGATATATCACGAGATATATCGAAACGTATAATAGTGGCCTGCGTATGTTATGCTGTTGTATAACATTTGGTGCTAAAGAATGCTTCAATAACACGTTCTTCGCATTACCTGAAGACCTTGTTTTATTCTTATTCTCAAAGAGCTGCCCAAGTGGACATTGTGTGGCAGTTAATTATTTGGCTTACTTATTTTGCATACTTGATTAGTGTTACCTGTGTTATGGTATCTCGATGGGAGGTAAATGATTATTATTTGAAAGTACAGTTGTTACTCACGACCTGAGGTCGAATATTTAGAACCAGGTACGGGCTTATGCCAAGTATTCTGGTTCCAGTGTGGTAAAGTGATGTGATAAGTTTGAATGGTGCTTTAGTGTACTCGTAGATGTTAGTACGGGTGTAATATCTGGTGCATTTTGAAATGTGATTGAGGCTGGGTTTAGGAAGCGAGGAACTATTGAATAAGTGTCTAATAAATTCCAGTTGAGGGATAATTATTGGAACAATTTTTACGGTTTCTTGGTGCCACATCTGTTTGATCTCATCTGCTAAATGTATAAAGTAAAATCTGGGAAATGGGACATTATTGGTAATTAGAATTTTATTTTTGGTTTAAAATTTAATGTTCTTTTAATTAAAAATTTTCTTTCTTAACGATTGCACCTAGTAAAGACTCAAGTAAACTAGACGAAAATAATATTAGGTTTTAATTCTATCAATATTTTATATATTCTTTATCGTCTGACGCGTAATATGCACGAAATGAAATATTCACCCATGTGTTGTGTAGTGGGTGTGCGCTGTGTATTGGGCGTGTGCTTTCTTTTGGGACTGTGTTGTATAAATAGTTGTGGACTATTATGTGATGGTGGGCACAAGAGAATTAGTCAAAGCTTCTTGTGCAACATCCGATGACATTGGGGATGTGGATGTAGATCGGAGCGATTGATGAAACTGGTACGACTGAGGTAACGAGCTGGATGACAAGGATAAACGATGTGTCGATGATATTGGTGATAACGAGTCGGGTCGTGTGAAGGTGATGTGTAATCAGTAAATGCAACAGTACTGGACTGGGCAGACCTTAGCGATACGAGCCCCCGCCAGAATACGTGGAGCGTGGGATTCTCCCGTGTGGGTACCCGCCTGGGGTAGTTCTCTATTTCTTAGTCGCATCGCATATTGGTTTTACTTTAGCTCTGTTAGTCATTGGTGTGTAAATAGCGTAAAGCTGCCAGTGTCCGCCACTCACTTGGGTGATGGTCAAGCCGGACGTGGAGTTAAGTTTATGAGGGGCTTATTAATTTATTTTTATTATTTACAATTTATTGTAAAAACTTAAAAAACATACAATGGGCGGACTAATTACCTGATGGCATTCTTTACTAGTCTACCCTGGGCGCTGATAAGAAGATTTGTCAATCAACGGACATTATTTACTTATAATTTATTGTGGGAGGGGGAAAATTACATTGGTATTTTAGTTATTGCTTTTGCCTATCTTGCCATTTAAGATTAACAGCATTAAATTAAATGATCAATATAATACGAGTGCTTGATCAGCCTTATGTATTAAATGTTATTATTAAAATACTAATTAAAAATTATTCGATTGTGTAGTTAGTTTTTGTTGTAGTTAGTTTTTCATTAAGTATTTCTAAATGTATTTTAAATTTAAGTGTATCATCAATAACACCCAAATATATTGAAAGATTATTAAATGATTGCTTTAAACATATAAAATTTCTTTATATAAACGTGGCCACGATGATCCCCCTGTCCGATTACTAGGTACCCCCGTCGCTTGGACGCTCACAGCCAAATACTTGAGTGTGATGCTAGACTCCAAACTCACCTTCCAGCCTCACGTCCGAAAAGTGACCGGGACAGTTCGTTTCCACGTGAGCCGCCTTAACAGTATGTTAGCAATAAGCGAACGCTTTATAAGGCTTGCATTCGACCGGTAATGACATATGCCGCCCATGTCTCCGCTCACGCGGAACCAAATATCCTTGATTCAATCCAACCAATCCAAAACATTTATCGTAGAGCAACTAACGTTCACGTGCGTTAGGAATGCAGATCTACACAAGGACTTGGAGCTTCCCACCATCCAAACAGCTCATTAGGGGCTTCCATTTAGGAGAGACTCATTTCAATTGCTCAGAGGAGCACTTCAATACCCTTATTAAGGGTGCAACGGATTATACCCAAC
Source organism: Megathymus violae (assembly GCA_003671415.1). NCBI lineage: Eukaryota > Metazoa > Arthropoda > Insecta > Lepidoptera > Hesperiidae > Megathymus > Megathymus violae. Next base: position 5,908,261 of record PDGT01000018.1, read on the forward strand.
TAGTCACCAAATCAGGAGGCCGAGAAACGCTCTCTCGGATTTCCCCAATCAACTCTCGTCTGACTTGGAATAACAATTGGGAGCCCTCAAAGACTCAGAAGTCTCTTCTGTTGGTGCTCATCCTTACGGTGACACTAGTCCCTAACCGACAAAACCTTCAGTGTTGATCTCTGACCGGCTGCTCCCTAGGGAGCACCGCTAGCGCCCCTCTTCCCCAAGAAAGGGTCTCATCTGATGAAGGCATAGAGACCGTCAGGTCAAAGCCAACCTCAGGTTGTGTTTAGTGGGTACCTAGGTCCATTGTGAGTCCCACATAACCAGCGCAGCCGGCTGCATAACAGATACTGTTTTTGTCAAAAGTTACGAAGGGGGTCCACTAGCTGGCCGACAGGCCAGGGCGTATAGTCATATAGGCGCAAGTCAATAATTCTACGGTGAAACAGTTAAATATTTATGCGAGAGAGATTCGTAGTAATGACGAAGAACTCGAAATAGGTTTGATTTGCAGATAAATTGAGTTTTGTAGAGGGTAGAGGTGAGGTGCGGGACGAGGTTTAGTGGGAGGCGTCTGATGAGGGTGTTTTGCGTCTACTCACCCCCCGCAGGCCAACGCGCATGTGCGTATCGATTGATGGCCGAGCTGTTGCTACAGAAACGGCCTGGGCGAAGTGCTTCAGACTAAAAGGGCGTGACTTTCAAGTTTATAGTTAACTATACTCCAAAGTAAAATGTAGGTCATAGCTAGGTTTGTGAGTGGTCGACTGGGACCAACAGTCGGTACTTCAGAGGTTTGCTGAGGGTGGTAAATTTTATTAAATCTTTTGTGGACATTAAGCCGTCGACGTCGATTGTTATCGTTAGAGGGCTGTCTATAATCCGTATTCATAAACAATACTATGAGGTTTCACCGTGCTCGCGAACGTATAGGGTCATTCAAACTAGTTCATAGACAATACTTGAGTGTAGTTCGTCTTTGTCACAGGTGTTTGGACGGTATGAGAACTGCCCACAATCAGGGTGGTCAACACACCCATCAAACATCCACCAAAATGGAACGACGCATCATGGTGGTATAGGATTGAGCGATAGGGAGAGATATGCTGATATGCAAAAAATCCTTTAATAAATAAGAACTAAAAATCAAAGATATTTACGACACTAAGGGCATCACGGTCTCGTTGCCGGGCAAGAAGACTTTATTGACGTTACTTGCCAAACAGGTTGCAAGTCGTTGATCGCCCTACACTCATACCTACGTTTAACGGGGTGATATTTTATTATTTATTTTAGAATTGTAGGTGATATTCCGGTTTGGTTGAGTCAGTACTTTGTTGACGATGTGATACGATGTCTTTGCTGGTTTTGTTTGTTGCACCCTAGAATTTGCTTTTACCTTGCAGTCAATATATTGAAGTCACACTATCTCTATTAGTATTAAGTATTCAAATGTGTGTGTTTTAAGGAATGAGCAGCTCGCGTCCATATGAGGTTACTTATACATTGAATTCTCACATGTATAGGGCGAAATTAGCAGCAACACCGGTGGTAGGCCATAACAACGACTGCCGGATTTGGTAACCACCCATCAAAGCCATGCCAGTCAGCGATTCGTCGTGTTTTGACATGATGTCTGATAATGCCAAGTAGAGAATTTGTCTGAACTGTTGCGTTGCGTTAGTGAGACTGGCCGTGATAAGTTGGTTTGTTTGTTTTTTTAAAACGTTTACACACTCACTCCCCCGCACTAGGATTCCCTGTGTTGCGGGTGGCATGGACATACACAATTATCACATCACAAACACCCATGACCCGAGAACAAACATTTATCTGTCACATAAATATCTGCCCCGGCCGGGAATCGAACCCGGGACCCCACGCTCGGCAGGCAGGGTCACTACCAACTGGGCTACGGTACTGTTTGTTGTCTCGGAAGTTTAGCTTTGGAGGGAAGCGGGATCGAAAGCTGGTAGACCATAGTTAGTAGGGGAACCAAGTAGTGGGACAGCCACTCACGACAGGCTGCTTCGCCAATTACGAAAAATCCCGGAGTGTCTCCATCATGCTGGTTGGCGACCGAATGAGAGGACTTCATGGTGACTTTCGGGGAGGTTGGGGCGTCATGGAATTTTGCCATGTTGTTTGGTCTCTCCCAACTGGTAAAGCAAGCGATTAGGGTACCTGATGTTGATGGTCACACAACAAATGCCCTGGACCTTTTGCTGACAACCGATCTACACAGCTATTACTAGCAGGTCCCGTCCCCATTGGGACCTTCGATCACTGTCTGGTGAAATCTGTGCCATCATACCTCCCGTCCTGAACACGACTCCTACGGGCCTGGCGAGTATGGCATTACAAGTCAGCAGATTATGATGGCCGATGGATTACTTCATCCGTTTTATTGAGGAGCCCATCAGTGGCAAAGGTCGCCCTTGGATTAATGCCAAATACGATCAGGTTAAGAAGCGCAAACATTCGGCCTATTTGGTCTCTTGCTAAAAAGGTTGACAATAACTTCTGTCGGCCCATACACTTCCAGTGGTAAAACTAGATGTCTTATTAGCTCATACGGCTAAAGAAAAGGTGCACCTGTTCACTTCTCTGTTTGCCGAAAATTCGCTTCCGGTTGCCAGCAATAGCACGCCATTGCAAATACTTAATTGTCGCACCTCCGGTCCCGCATGCCCGAGATCCACATAATTAAAACGGAGGATCTCAAGACCTTGCGGTGTCTAGATGTCAAATAAGCCAATGGTCCTAATGTAGTTCCAGCGATCGTATTAAAAGCGAGTCACGAATCTGTTCCCCTTCTCTCTGAAGATTGAGGTAGTACCCAAATCCTGCAAGCTTGTCAACACGCAATCGTATCCAAAAATGCGAGCTGTATCTACTCTAGTAATTATTAATCCATTTTGACAAAATAAATACATAACTTGGGTTACTACTTTATATTTTAAATTTTTCATATTTAATTTTATACTTTTAATATTTTTAATCTTCATTAGCTCAGGAATTACCCATTCTTTCTGGGACACCTGTAATGTTTTTTATCAATGACATAATTATGTGATGATTCATCTCATTCAATTAGCTGTTCTAACGTGCCGTTTGTTTATTGTGAAGACGAGGGATGTAATGAAGTTACTTGCAAACAGCTCAAATTCAAAAGCTCTGAAATTTCCGCCAATGCCAGAGCATCCTTGAACTTGTGTAATATTAATGTACAGAGTTGAAAAAGCTATTTCTCCGATATAGTGTTTTTTCCCATCAAAACATTCATTCCATCTGTATATTCGAGCTGGTTAGAACCAAATTTATTTTCGACGTTATACCACTGCCGGATATAGTGTATGCACGTGAGTAAATTTATTAAACCTATCCTAAAAAGAACAAAAGGTTGCTCTCCACAACGAACTGTTACAAATAGTATAGTATGGATTGTATCAATGATATTAATATGACGGTACATTGAGGGAAATGGCGCTACTATTGATTAGCTTCCGAAATTGAAAAAAGGGACGTCACAGAATGTTGGGGAGGCGGCCATTACAGAAAAATATACAGACCTGTCATAGTATTTACGCGCGTGCCTCACGTGTTCTTTTGGAAGTCCATATTACGTATTCTAATTGTTAATTTTGTCAAGATGTCACCCTCTGCGCTTACAATATATGAATTGAATACGAAAAAAATAAAATACGAATATTCGTAATATCATTTGTTTATTTATTTATTTTTTAAATAAAACACGTGTACAACTGATTATAAATTTTAGCTCACTTACAATTTATTTTAATTTTACTAATAAACCATGCAAATGAAATGTACTATGAAATAGAATAAAAATATAATTACCTAAAAATAAATATTGTCATTAAAATACATAGGTATATCACAAACGAGGGTTGAGTATATTAACGTTATCATTTTGTTATTCTAGTATCGCACTCGTGTTTTTAAGAGGACGGATCATATCCTCGGGTGTGACAAATCTGCCTCGATAAAATCTCGAGCGCGACAACACTACACAAAACTGGTAATGGTAAAATATAATGGTACATTTCAAACTCAACAAGATAATCGCCTATGAATAAAAAAAAAAACATGCAGCAAATTGCTATATAGACACGACTACTGGCAAATCTTAATCGCGGACCAAGGTATCACCTTCTGTTAATAATCACTGTAAGCAACTATTTTTAATTTTGCTCGACAGAAACGGATTGTGCGACAAGGTGTATTTTAGTTTTGAGTATCGACCCATTAATGCATGTGTACACAGATGTTACAAAATATTATTTATTCAACTACTATACATTTCGCATCGTTACATTCCATAGTATTTGTTTAGCGCGTTTAGTTTTTCTTTTGTTGAGTTAGAAATAGATAATAATATTCAATTTGCAATCAACAGCGGCACTTATAGTGTACTGGTAACTACTTACGATTATGGATTCGCATTAAGCTAACGAAATTAAAATTTGATTTCGTACCATACAAATGGAGTTCTAACTTACAAGTATAAATTAAAACATTACATTATTATTATATTTAATATGTTTGAGTAGCTTTGTGGCCTACAAGCGCAAGTAAAAATCATTTTTACTTCATACAATAAATTTAATCATAGTCACTGTGACAGCTGCTGTATAGCTATTTTATTTTCGTAGCGTATTGTGTTCATGTTACGAGCATTGGAAGCCATCGCAGCTGTGCACCGACCGCGCCCTCGACACACTTATTACACTCGTATGGACATAATAAGCAGAGAAACAAGACACTCAATTTTTTACCATTAACACATTCATCGACATAATCACCGGACACTCGCTTAGAGAAACACATCGATTTCAATGATTCCGTTATAAATGTACACCAAGCAATATTTAACTGTCGCAGGATGTGAATTTAATTGTATTAACATTATTAATTAACATACGGATTTAAATATCACATAAATAGAAAATATGAGGCCCTAGCAAAACACATAAAAACACTGAAGTAACTAGCTGTTGAAACGGTGACAGACACTGAACTAGGCGATATGTGTGGGGAGACCATTCTCGCGCGGACACAAGGTGTTTGTGACGTTACAAAACGACGCTTACATAGGTCAATCAAAAAATGGACGTCAACTGTTATTGTAAAAATGTCAGAATATAAGTTTAGTGTGGTTTGTTTAGAGGAAATCACAAAAAACTGATTTATTAATATTACGTATCAATGTAATGTCGGTTTCGCACTGGGACCGGGGCCACATCCATAAATGCCGCTCGTTAGTCGTCCAACGCCACGTTATGCAATACTAAGTATTCTGTTCAAACTCACGGAGCTATATCGTCACTTAATGCAAAGGTGCTTTGTTCGCACAAGTTTGTGCAAACTCACAGAGCTAGATGGTCACTTAATGCAAAGGTGCTTTGTTCCCACAAGTTTGTGCAAACTCACAGAGCTAGATGGTCACTTAATGCAAAGGTGCTTTGTTCGCACAAGTTTGTGCAAACTCGAAGAGCTAGATGGTCACTTAATGCAAAGGTGCTTTGTTCGCACAAGTTTGTGCAAACTCGAAGAGCTAGATGGCCACTTAATGCAAATGTGC
>PDGT01000018.1:5915606-5927384 GCA_003671415.1 Megathymus violae
GATGGTCACTTAATGCAAAGGTGCTTTGTTCGCACAAGTTTGTGCAAACTCACAGAGCTAGATGGTCACTTAATGCAAAGGTGCTTTGTTCGCATGACGACAGCAAGGCGACGACCGATGATCAATTTCTTCATTGACGTAATTTTTTAGCACGTGTCGTCACAACAAATCTGTTCGTAATGCGTGTCACGATGAATACAGTATCCTATCTGAGATCTGTTATTGAAATAAGAGCGGGCACGTTACCTACATAATTATGTTGATAGTCCACGTACGGTGAGGCATCAATATATTTATTACTAAAATTGCTTCATCATCGCGCGTGTGGACTCGACTCCAGTTAGTTTGTACAATGTTATTGAGGTTGACACGTCCCGTACGTTTATTGACGTAATCTTTTTTCGTAATCTAGCAGATGCACGAAGGTTACGGTATTTTCGATATTGTTTATATTTTCCGTTTTAAATCGGGAAGGTTTGGAACCTGCGACCCTGTTTGACCTCGATCAGTAACAATACTCGGTCAATAAAATTTTCCAATTATTCTATAATACATTATTACAAATGCAAATTTAATTATTAACATTACACTGTAGTTCTTTTCATATATATTTAATTTTAGACATTATCAATTACAAAGCGAGTGATAGGACACCAGGGATCCCACTTAAATTATTTCAAGCGGAAATAAATATTGCAGTCACATAGGGAGAAATCCTCTTACGCCGAACGGCACCTAGTACCGGATACTAGTATTACTTCGGCTAGCCATAACGCGAGCGATTGAAAGACGGGTGAAAGGGATGCACGGGGATGTAGCAATACCAAGTCACGAGACGCGGTTTGCTCGTGACACACGTTACAACAGATGGAGTGGTTGTTTGCTGTTTTTGGCCAAAAGACACTGCGTCACATAATATTCAAGTGAGTGTTACAGCTTATTACTTATGATCAGTTGTTTATGTTTATTTTTAAAAAAAGTTGTGTTCCATTGTTGCTCATATCAATTTATAAAGATTTTTGAAATTTCCAAAGTAGTTTTAATATGGAATATTTAATTCTGTCGAGCCTCTGCCTCCTAGTACCGGACACAAAGTAGACCCTTAACGACGGACAGTGAACACGTTTCTTTTTCTTGTCAGTATTTATACTTTTTATAATAATTGTTAAATCATTTTTAAGAGAATAGAAGAACGGAATAATATCGAAATGGAAAAGAAAAAAGAAGCGGGAAGGGAACAAAACAAGTTAACAAACTGCGATTACTAAGGTTTTAATTTATGAGTTTACTTTGAGAGATATAACATCAGCATTAAACAGTGGGGAAGAAGTGACGTTGCCACCTAAGATCGGTAGATGTTAACATTATCTCCATACAAAATTGCTGTTGAATAAAAAGAATACTAAGCAGGAAAATAATAAAAACCAACCTTAAAAATGGTAATAAATATTGCACGGTATATTGGTATGGTACCAACAAAGCAAAGGTGCGAAAATCAAATCGATAAGACGGGGAAACAAATCAAAGGAGTTGTAGAGTACCAATTAGCAAAGTACATTAAGTAATATGTAGTTGTGGAAGAGGTTATTGCGGTCGCTAAGTTAAACGACTCGCACTCGCCGCGTCCGTCTCGTACGGTAGTTGTTAGTGCACTCCGTCGATACGTAGGTTATTGACTTTGAAATGAGGTATCGATGTACGTATCCGTACAGGAGTAAAGACCAAAAACAAGGTTGAAGGGAAAGCTATGAGAAAGCAGCCATTAACTGAATCATCTTACACAGAATAAAATTACTTGCTTGATGTAATTAGAGGATTACAACGAAGACTAGATACAGTGCTCCGGCTGCCAAGGACGGGTTCATCGAGCCTGTGTTGACATTCCAGAATGTCTAAACCCCTAATTATATGATGGATGTCAGATATTTCCGATGCTAGGGGTGCGAAATGAAATCTGTCTATCTAGGTGCCACTTGAAGAAACTGCGTTTATTTTCACCATATTTTAATTGATGTTTTTCATGATGTTTATGCAAAAGTTGCATTTTTATTTATTTATTATAATTTTAAAGGTTCTGGACTTGTCTAAGACGTAAATGAAGATATATTTTTCAAAATAGTTTTTTTTTTATTTTTCCTAAAAACCTTAAGTGTCCGCCACTAGGGGACTTCTCCCTATTTCCATTTATATAACGTATAAATTGCAACCGATCACATTTCCATTCTCTTGTGTCATGAAAGTTGCAGTTGCATTTGTATATGACACGGACAGAACCGTCGTGAACTCACCTACGAGGATCCTCGCATTACAGCATTACAGTAATATTAGCAAAATTGCACAAATATAGACAAACCGTTTACCTTATATTATGTTTATTTTTTATATTTATTTGAAAAAACTAAATAATATTATTGTTATAACAACATCCCAATCGTTTTAATAATTCATCAATAAATTACTAAATCTGTTACAAACATACAATTAAAAGGTAAGCTTAAGGAATTAGAATTTTGTTAGTAACATTGACATGTTCTGTACAATAACAACAGTAGCCAGTGTGCGACGTGACGTAGATACCTTATGAAAACCAAACAATATGTCGTTACAGTTCCAAAGGTCAATCCCTTATGCCTATTGAACGCTTGAAACGAATCGATTCACTTTGGTTGAAAGGCGGAGAAATGCGAAATTTGGTGTGTGTGGTGATGGTTCACCGTCAACCGAGCTCGGCGCGCTGCAACGCCAGCGACACACGGTAGAGGCTCTCCATCATGAAGGCCAGGTTCTGCGACAGCTCGTGCACCGGCCGCGTAATCGCCACCATGTCTGCGGGAACCACAACACAACACATATTGACACTGCTCATCTCGAGATCTTCACGGTTTCGTTTCATCAGATCTTTGTATCGAACGGATGCAATGTAAAGGTTAACATCATTTTATATTGAAATTCCGTTCACCTGACCTGAGTGGGAGCCACTGAGGAGGTTTACCGTAGCCACTACCCTGATCTATTACGGTGAGAGACCCGCGACTTGCAGTGGTGTAGTAGTAGAAGTGCATACCGGGATGCGCCTGCGACAGCCCCTTGCAGTAGACGTGCAGCAGGCTGGTGACGTCATCCTCTGGAAGCTCCCCACGCTCTAGGATGCGTTCCGCGTTGCGTGCGCGCACTAACGCTAGAGCCGCACTCCATCTGATATCAAACATTTAGTCTGTGCTACAATATCGATACATATAAATATATCATCAGTATCGATTCGGCAATGGATATAGTGATAAATGTAACAAGCACAAACGTATGATAAATAACATATTCAATTCGTAACGATAAATCCGATTTACTACAGTTGTCGACTATAATGTAGTTGTAGAGTTACATAAATAAAGGGATTTTATGAATGTATAACAACGAGCAATACTTGTGTCGTTGCATGAGGTGCAGGAGCGCGCCGTCGTCGTGGTGCGAGTGCGGGGGCGACAGGTCAATGTCCCCGTCCGCCGCGCCCGCAGCGAGCGCCAGCGTGCCGCGCACCGCCAACACCGCGCCGGACATCTCCACGCCCTGCGACGACCGCACACGCACATGTACAACGAACATACTCACATTCAACTATCACGCGTCTCTCTGTAGCATTCACTTTATAAATGGCTATCGACAATGTTCCTCTTCATCGTGTCCTCCTTGTTTTGACGATCGTCGTATTTGTTGTGTATAGGAAACTAGAACGTTGTCGAGATACGTTAGTAAACATAACGTAGTCATATACAAATTGAATTACATAATAAGACAACATTAATTTTGAATAATTTTTTACAACTTCGACGACGAATGTACGCGTTGAAGTAAAATCAAGAAAGAGTACCATTTTCTAATCTTGATACACATTTGGGTAGGCTATACAATATTATTTCACCATCAGCGAAATTCTTGGGGTTTATTGTTATCTAGTCCATTAAATACTTTCTTCTCAACATACTTGGCTCCACCTGCTTCAAGGTCTGATTGGAGATGGGTTTTTATTCCTTCATTTCCATTGCTCTTACTGGTGAGTAATATAAAACAACAAATTGGGTATAAATTACAGTAATTAATTCGTTTAGTTAACGAACTTGATTTAAGTTGTAACGACGCGATAATAATGGTATCGATTCGCACCCTATTCTCCAGCGCCGCGTTGTAGACCGCCACCACCATCTTGTTGTTGGTCTCGAGCAGCAGCAACAGCTGGAAGATCAGCTTGTAGAGGCACCTGGCCGTTTCGTCGTTGCTTCGGGACAGCTCGAGCGCCTGTTGAAACCTTTGTAAATTTACAAGTGTTCACTATTTGGATTAGTTCAAAATTCCCGTCGAATTTAATGGTTCGCGTTCCATGCTCGGTCTATGCCTTGCTCGGACATGTTCGGCCACCTAACGGATGCCGACCGAACAACGTAACAAGACAAGAGACTATCCTCAAGAAGAAGTGATTCGTGAACGTGGCCGGCGTGAAAATTCGTTTTCATCTACTCTCATTCCAAAATTCTAACTGAATACGTAGAGGTTAACATTTCCCTTGACTATACTTATGAAGTAGTATACGGGATCTCGCGGGGGTGATATAACTTGATAGTTAGTGTGAGGAGTTCAGTGCCGGTGGTACTGTATGGTGAAGACCTTCAAACATCGAGCAATTTGGAATGATCCTAGTCTGAAGATCAACGTCCTTTTTTATGTTAATAGCCGACAAACGAGCGGAGGAGCCACCTGATGGTAAGTGGTCACCGTCGCCTGTGGGCATCAACAAAACCAATGGCATCACTGATGCGTTGTCGGCCAGGAAATGAGAAGAAGGTTAGAAAGCAAGTGCTGGCTCTCGAGCCCCCAGCCGGAACACGACGAGTCGTTTGGCGGCTGACTCGAGCAGGAGGGTGGTAGCTAGCCCGGCAGGCTTCACGGAAAGATAATAATACCGGTAATAATATTAATGACTTCATAATAATACTGATAATATAATCCATACGCGAAGCCCTACTACCAAGCAGGCTGATTTCTGTCGCCTCTTACGACACCCTGTTCGGTCAGCATGGGATGGGGGACAGTATTCTATGCCGCCCCAATACGGCTACATGTCACCTAAACGTAAACGGCTCCACGTCAAATGAAGGTATTGTCTGCTACCGAACCATCTAAATCAATTATTTTCTATCAACGGGATATTCTGACCAAATCTTAAAACGCGTATCCCTACCCAGAGTGATCCGTGGGGCCTCCTTTCGGCAGCGGCGTGCACAGGATTATGACACTGGGTATGCGGCGGAGTACTCGGTCACAAAAACTTTTTCTTTTATACATTTTTAGCATAGTCACAGCCACGCGACGGATCTCTAAGTAACTCTCTAACCATGCCAACAGAACAAGTCTTACATGTACTACTATTCATGTACATCTTCTACGGCAACGCAGACAAAACAGCGATCGATCGTCGCGGCGGAACCAATTCTAATAAGTAAAATATTATGACTACTCACCCAGTCAGCTTCAATTTTCACATATTCAAGGTTCCGGCTACTTGAGATTACTATATCACCTAATCACTTATCACCTAACACAAACCTCACAATCAAATAACATTTAAAAAAAATCAACAAACGCACTAGTAAAAGCAAATCACTACAATTATTATAGAAACTCAGTAATAAACTGTTAAATGTACACACTTTCAAATGTTAAAATTAAAAATATTTTAAGAAAACTATAAATATATTGGCGCAAACAAAATAGTAAACAATGCTTATCACATGAAAAAAGTAAAATGGCCCCTGCGAAACACAAAACATTTCTGCTATGTTAAGAAATAAAACCTTACTAAACAAAAATGCATATTGTACACAAATGATTTATTAGTCTTTTTACGTCTATTATTTTTATTCGGATTATAGGCAACGAACATTTCCTATTTACTCCCGAACAACTGCCGAACTTCCGTAGCCTGCCGCATGAGTCGCGGCTAACCGCGGCTTTCGAATGCAAACGCACACACGTTTGCGAACTGTGCACGGACACCTAAATTTCTTTACATGTGTGAAAAAAACTACTGCCGAACGCGATGGCATGCCTTGGTACATTATTTTGCAGCGCTGCTTGCTTGTCGCCAAACGTCTAGCAAACATAATGTTTGTGTGCTTGCAAATAGGTGCTATTTATAAAATATTAGGCGTTTTAAAGTTATAATATTTTGTTTATTCATTTATTTACTATTAATTAAAGTCATCTAAAACGTACGAACGTTTTATTAAAATATCTGTGAATGGCAAGTAAAGCACTGCATTTATGCCTACAAGGAGCGCACGCCCCTGCCTTTCGGTAGGGCCTGAGGCCACACAAGGCGTATCAACACACCATGTTAAAAAGTTACTTTAGCCCTTTAGCATTTTATCTTTAAGCTACTCCTAATGACTTATATCACGTGTGGGCAATTAATCAATAAGTGAAACGTTTTTTTGGGATTCATGCATATTCATATCTCCATTTACATGCCAGTATCCACTTATGCTGACAACGGCTAACGAAACGTATGATAACGTACTTTGAGGAGCGAAATAAGTATGATATGATCAGATTATGATCTAAGGCAGCGTTGAACTCTCGCATCCCGGTGGTGGACACTTGAGGCCTCTTCGATTATAAAGAGAGATAGATGAGATGTAATGAAACGAAATGTGTATTTGACCTCGAGCGCGTGCTCCCGCCTGTCGAAATAGGTCTCCAGGTGCTCGTTGATCTCGAGCGCGGCGTAGCGTACAGCGTCGCGTACGCGCGCGCAATCAGCGGCGGCGGGCCCCGCCCACAGCAGCGGTGGCTCCTCCGCACCCAGTCGCTCCAGTACCGCTGCCAGCTCACCGCCCCCTGCACCACCCGCACCCGCCGCAACTGTCGCGCTCTCGCTGCACACCGCGATTGTTTTGGACGTCACCTCCTGCCGACACGTGGTACAATTAGAATTACATTCAAATCGACAGATAGATCCGAATGGTGCATCCAAGATTTATAAAATTATGTATTTATTTTAACATCGAGACACTTGTAAACATGCTTTCTTCCTTCCGCCGTCTCCGTAACTTAAACCACATATATTTTTATTTAATATGTTAAATATCACATATTGCTTGTAACCTATATTACTAATCTAATGCTTCCAGTAACTATGAAAGAACATTATTCTGCGAGACACTCTGAAAATTTACAAAAAATACTAAAGAAATACAAAGTAACGACATCCATTTAGGAAGTAGGATTAATTTAAATTATGTGCGCAATCCGAGCATTTTTCGTATTTCCCTTTACATTAACACGACAACAACAACAATACAATGAACGCAAACATTGTCAAAATATATTAATAAAGCAAACGCATTAAATATATTTATTGACTACTCATTCATTCCACAGATATTATAAACGTTAGTCGCGTGCGGCAGCGCTATGTCAACTTCTACAAGCTATTCAAAATGGTCCGCTACTGATAGCCTAATTTGTCTGAATAGTTTCTCGGATGTCAGGCGGTGCGTATTGGAACGGTGGAGGAACAACGACTCTGGGTCGTGGCAACTCGAAGTCTCGATGATGTATATTCTGGCACGTGGATAAAAAATGTTGGTAGTATATCGATATACTAACCTTTAGCGCGGTATGTAGGCGATGTAGTAATGCCAGCGGCGGGAGGTGCGCGGCATGTCGGACCAGTGCCGCCACCGAGCACCGCCACGCGTCGCGCGCTACCGCGCCGCCGGCTCCGGCACCGTGCGCGGGCACCGGCGTCACGTCGCCGCGCTCCCCTGGACACAATGGTAACTACTTCAATACTGGACGAGAGGCTTCAGCGCATTATCGACCTGCTGCAGACCTATCCCCGTATTTCGAACACACCCCGCCACGTTGTGGGAGTGCGGTGCGGTGCTGTGGAGTGTGGAGGAGTCACAAGTTTGACACCACACACTACTGTTCGACGATAACAATTGATCCGACTGTTATTTGTTTTTTTTCTGTTAGACTTCACTGAAACACGCCCACGACCAACTTAGTCACACATTTGGTCGGGTAACGTTGGCCCATAATTCGTTTTCCAAATTATTAGTATAACAAAGAATGGACTTTAGCCTAGCAACTTGGTCGTGCGCTCAATATTCTGGTAATGTAAGGTTAAATGCAAACGAACTAAGGTTACTGTATCGAACCAAAGTTACAAATTGGCAATTTGACATGTTACACGTTTGTTGAAATGTTTGAACATACTGAAATATAAATATGTCTATGATGAAAATTAATCACGCCTTGTATGGGTGATAAAATCGTAAACCCGCAGATATACATAGTTCAATACCGTTGTATGGTCAGCAGCGCAATGATAAAGCAAAATTTTAACATACACAAGTGTTAAACATAGTAGATAACAGGCATGTTATAGAGTTCCGTGACCGTAACTATCGGATATACGAAATAAAAATATATGCGAAACCGTAACCGTATCCGATAAAAATGTTTCGGATGAATTCGGATAGGAGTAGAGTCTACATAAAACACGTTATGATAGGTTTTCGCCCGCCGGCGCCGAGCCGATACACTAGCCGCGTCGTTCTCATTTTAGACAGTTGTTACTATTTTATTTTTGGGATTATTATTTTTTCTGTCATTTGTTTATTCATTATATATTTTTTTCAAGTTGCAAATCATCTAATATCCATATCCGAAACAATCGGTTAATCCGAAATAATTTCATATCAATAACATCCCTAATAGATAATAATTCCCGTGAAAAAAGTCAACTATCGAATAAAATACAAGGGATAGGATAATGGATGGAGGCAAGCCAGAATTAGGTATATTATACATAAAAATATTATGTTGGTTGGTATGGTTGTATTTGAATATAACAAACATTTTCAATAAATTGTAAAGGATTGAATAATTCATAAAACAGGTTTTTTGAACAATAAAACATGTATGAGACCACGATCCATTTCATCAACCACGCTTCTCACGTGGCCTTCAAGCTTCACTCGTGACGATAGGTAATTTATTTTCATGGTAATGAAGAATCAATCAATGTGAAATTGGCGTTAAACATTTAATTATAAAAATGCTTCGTTAATAATAATTTGTTTTCGGTTAGCAACATACGTGTGAAGTATTATGTACGCACAGAAATGCGTGCGTGCATGTGTATGTGTGTCGAAACATACTTGTGGCTCACATTTAGTGCACTACGGTTGAGCTGCGATCCAAAGTGGCTCAATCCAACTGGGGGTAAGGTGGAAGTATGGCGCATGTGTCGTTCGTAATCTGCATGCCGACCTGAGCGACACGTTTCTGATCTTGCCTATATTGGAATATGAACCATATCCCGAAACGATTAGGACCTAATGTCGTTTGATGGTAAATTACGAATATAGCGGAACACGACACAACGCACGACCCTATTTGCTGGCTGTTTAAATAAAACATCAGCGCTCGCCCGCGAGTAGCACAACCTTAACTTGTATCGATCGAATGACGCACTTAAAGTTTCAGGAAAAGTGCACTATGCCTATTATATACATAAGAGTGTCTAAAAGTAATTAGATATTAATCCCTTTATAGTGGTTTTGCTAATAAGTAAAATTAAATTAGCTAGAAATCTCCATGTGGAAAACTGGCAGCTAATGTGTAACGTGCCCTCATGAAATTTAGCCATTTCACACATCATCGATGATCGCAAGTGGCACCCGCCCGCACCTGTGCCGGATTTGTTGATCGCGGTCGATCGCCCACGACAACTAAAACTTGTCCATTGACCAAAAAGATCAACATTTAAGCTACCTACATCTTCAACGAAATAATAAAATTATCTTCTAGTGGAAATTGTCAATATGTATATTGTTATTTTATGAATTAATCTATTTTATATTGATTAAATACTACGTACATGTAAAATCACATAGACCAGATCCACGACCTTGCATACCTTTCGCTCGGCGGGCAGCGACACTCGTTACAAAAAGAAGGGTCAAGTATATGTAGATTCGTGTCTATAATATACCTTCAGGTTCGCCGCCGCTAGACGCGCTGGAAAGGGAATGGGCGCGAGGGCGCAGCGCGAGGTCACCTTCGCCGCCCTCCCCTCGCGCACCCTCCTCCCACCCGCCCTCTTCGTCCGATGAGTCCTCGTGACCCAGCTGTAGATGTATAATTATAAAATTACATTACATACAAACCGCAACTGTACATCTCATCATGTGTTTGTAGTGAATAATTAACCGTAAAAGTAAAAATACTCCATTACCGTACAACTAGCTATCGCTGTGGTACGGTGGATATAAGTACCTGTGAATTGAAATACATTACTATCTATTCTACTATATAATCTTGTAGGCTGTGTCTGTATATTTAGTTTTATTGCCACAGCGGCTATTGCCGGCCGTTCCGCTGGTCGGTCCAATGGTCCAGTTTGTTCAAAAAATTGCGTACGTCGTTTGTTGGCACGTAACACTTCAACCTGCGACGATGACAACGGAGGCGACGCTCCTACACATGTTCATCGAGCTTGGTTATGTAACTTATGTAACCTTTATTTAAAACGTGGAGCTGAAGTCTAATAATTATTTTATGGAAATTGTGTACAGCTCGGAATATATGTGTATGCGGCAGGGATGTTATGGAGCTCTGTCACGGTAACCGGAACCATCGGATATCCGAAATAAAAATATATCCGAAACCGTAACCGAATCCGATAAAAAGTTTCGGACAATTTCGGATAACGGTAGAGTCTCATAAATCTCGTTGTGACTGGCTTACGTCGACCGAGCCGATACATTAGCCGCGTCGTTCTCATTTTAGACAGTTGTTATTATTCAATTTGTTTTTTCTGTGTTTATAATACCACATAAAACCTAGAAACAAAGTCAATTTTTTTAAATACATTTTATATTTTTTTTCCAAGTCGTAAATCATCTAATATCCGTAACCGAAATTATCCGAAAGAACCGGATAATCCGCAATAATATGATATCCATAACCGTAGCTGTAACCGGTAAAATATTATTCATATATCCGTATCCACATCCGGATCTGAAATTTCATATCCATAACATCCCTCGTGTACCGAGTGATGACATCTCTCGTTTAAACTTTCGCGTTTTGACCACAACAGTCGGAAAAGAATAACTGTCGAGGCTGAGCAGGATTAATTGAAGAAAATTTGTATTACTTTTTGTTTTTCGTGTTAATGTTATAATTATTAAGTTTAATATTTATAGACTGGATACGTTATTTGTTAATAAACTTTAAAAAAATACTTATTGATTATGATTATGATTACTGATTTTCAAAACGCCCGGCGAAGCGGATAGGTAACAGCTAGGTCACGTACTCTACTCTACCTTATCTCATCTATACTTTACGGGGAATTAAGTAATCGCCTAAAATACGAAAAGTTTAAGTACCGGCGTGTTACGTGTTTTGGGATCCTTACAAGCCTACAGGATTAAGGTTAGAAAAAAAGGTCAATCACTTCAACTATCGAAACAATGCATTTGCGACATCATAAAAAATACAACAAACGGGATGCCCACATTAAATGCCGATCAAAATAACACTGTGTCATGGGAATATAATATCTCCGTCAAATATTTATACATCAGACTCAGATGTTCATTCACTTTCGGTAAGAGTGACACGCACCTGTTTGCCGTGGTGTTGGTGACCGGTGTCTAGAGCGGGCGCGCGGTGCGGCGGCGGCGAGCGCTCGGGCGCTGCGCCCTC
>PDGT01000018.1:5930949-5956190 GCA_003671415.1 Megathymus violae
TATCTAAAATCTTATTGTCACCGTATATTATATTACAGTGCATGTAAGGTTGAGATTTGCTTACAGAGGGACTTTTGGGCAGGCCGACGCGTTGTCCGCACGTCGTGAGCAGATTCACCAGACATTCGCGCACGCGACTCTGCGAACAAATACGAATAGACCATAATTTAAAAATTTATTCAAGTTAATAATATTTAAATATAAAGACAACACCGACACTGCATGTGCATTCAAATCGATAGCAGGACCCAATTTATTAATGTCAATTGATAACGACATCGACAGTGTTCTGCACATTGAG
Organism: Megathymus violae; assembly: GCA_003671415.1. Classification (NCBI taxonomy): domain Eukaryota; kingdom Metazoa; phylum Arthropoda; class Insecta; order Lepidoptera; family Hesperiidae; genus Megathymus; species Megathymus violae. Next base: position 5,931,251 of record PDGT01000018.1, read on the forward strand.
GACAACTTCGGAGTAATGAAACAGGGTCGGTGTCAATTACAGGCAAACACATAAGGTAAGCGAGCTTACACAGTGTATGAATATGATAAACAATTCCGTTCAGTACGTCGTGCACTCGTCAATCTCTTGAGTAGATACTACAGAATTAATTAGTTTATTGATTCAATCGACTTCTATCACTGAGCACGAGAGCCCGTGACAATGGCGTCGGGACGTTTCTTCTCCATGCGTGGTGGTAGAGATTTTAAAATTCATGGGTAACTACCTCGCTCCTAAAAATCAACCTTGACATATTTTCAACCTGTTTCGATTGTAGTCGACGTGCCCCAAGCCGGTTGTCGCACACGACTGACCGACAATGATCACGCGACCATTACTAGCATGCAAAATTAATTTAAATACTGTCCAGTTGAAGCAGGCCGTCACCTGCGACATCCACGGGCGCTTCCAGCCGGCGGCGAGCGCGTCCGCCGGCGACAGCGACAGCGAGCGGCGCGGCGACGCGGCCTGCGGCAGCGATGCGTGCGACGCGGCGCCCTCGGCACCCACCACCGTCGACGCCGAGCCGGACGTCGACGAGCCTGCGCCGCAACACACGACCACTGCGTAGTGTTAATTCTAACGCCACTGCGTTGTCGCTTTACATTAACATTTGTATAGTCGATTGTCTCATATTGAATCTCAATCGTATCGTGCCAGTCAAGAAGGAGAAGGGTGACGCGCTTGTTCGCTTATTACTGGCTATACGATACTGCAACTGAAATATTATAAAACGCCACATACAAGTTAAACCGAAGGTGCGTTCAGTAGGATGCACAACGAGCAAGAAAAGTTGGCCTCGACTCACGGATGGGTGGAATCGAATGTTATCCTATAGTTATCATTATTTAAATTTCGTTCTCTTTCATACCTAAATAAATAATAATAATAGATATATGACAATAAATAAGCGAACACATTTCACGAAAGCATGTTGTTGCAGAATAACGAAGGCCGCCGATTACTGATATCACTGTTTTGAACAAAGGTTAAGAAAATTTAAAATATTTTTTACTTTAAACACGGTTTCAATTATACAGACATTCACCACCATTGAGTAAATTTAGAGATTGATCAACGACATGCGATCTTCCAAAGTCGCTCACCCTTATCGGGGGTTCCGCTGGAGGCGTTGGAGAGAGAACTGGGCCCGGTGGCTGGCTGGCTGCCGGCCTTGGGCAGGTACTTGCGGCCGATCACTGGCGTCTGCGACAGGTCGAACGTGAAGTCCATCGTGCGCCCGGGCAGCTCCTGGCGGCGTCACAACACCGTTACGATCACGTGACGAGACATCGCCCCATCGTCGGCAATCATTTGTCAAATAACTGCCGTGGTTCTGGAGACTACTCTCCGCATATATACCAACTCACAAATTCGCTTTCTCTTTTTATAATATTAGTATAGACTAGCAAATGCTCTCGCTTCGAAAAAGTACCTTACGCTTAAGGATAACATCTGCATTTCCCTTATTTATGGATGGATTGCAATGAAACAAACTGTAAATATTAAGTTACGCTTACTTCAATACATTTGTGAAAACCAGAGCGAAATTGGTTAAGCCGTTTCTGAGATTAGCGGGAACAAACGTACAGATAAACAGACAAAAATTCTAACAACTATTGTTTTGTGTTCTATTGCGTTGATAAAGAACCCCAAATAATATTTTTCTCATACATCGTCCATGTATGGAAATCGATCAGTTACAATTTTATTATTAGTATGGATAAATAGTTTCAGTCAGACTTCAGAACAGGGGGACACCCAGTTTAATCCTTATGCACCTTTAATTTGTTAATGTTATGTGCGTATTAACAATTATTGATTAAGTAGAAACCAAACATTGTGAGGGAACTTATGGATTGAAGAGTTCAGTATCTTACAGTAAGTGCCAATTGCAGTTGTACAAGAGAGGTCGATAAACGATGTCAGTTCGTTTGTAACGTCGCGGTGTTATTGCGTTCGTTGAGATAAACGACCCGCACTCGGCGCGTTCGTCTCGTGCGCTAGCCGTCGCTGCACTCTTTTTATCTGACGAACGAACCCAATTGTATCTCGATAGAGACATAGGATAATTAATAAGTAACTGAAATATGAATCTAGGCAGTGAAATTTGAAATTTAGTATCTTGCGAATTTGAATTTGAGCATTATATTATTGTTTCTCTAGTAAAAGATTTATAGATAAATAGAAATGGGATTTAATGAAATTTATACATTTTCTCAGTTGGTCTTGTAATAAATATGTGTTATTCAGACAACAAACGGCACCTTTTTGCTATGCGACTCTGTATCGAGCACGGAGGAGGCGTGGCTGTCCCAGTGCGGCGGCACCACCAGCGTCGAGCAACGAGTCACCACTAGCTTCAAAATCTTCATCGCCTCCTTGTAGTTTGGACCGTCTTGCTGCGACACAACAACCATGTAACCATCAATATCTTCAACCGTGTGGTGATCAAGTCTGTTAGATGTAGATAAGCTGTAAAAATATCAATTACAGTCGACTCTTTTATATTGAGCCATCTACCAATGATTTTATCGCGTTATAACAACAGTGTTTGACAGTTACGATTTTTTTCGTTTCAATTTCAATTTCGGATCACATCGATTTCTTATGTTCTTAACTATACAGTGTGAATCTCCATTATGTGCACATATTGAAATCGGCGAAATTAAACCGCATTTCGTAAAAAAAAAAAAATTCTGGTTTTATGACCTTTTTAATTATTTTTTTTGGGAATTGTGCACCTTAAATAAATAAATCGCTATAACTTGTGAACTAAGAGGGTTATCATGTTCAAACAAAAATTACAATGATTGCTTTTTAATGATTTTATTAACAGAATATATTATAAAAGATTTTCAAAATGGTCGCCCCTTTGTTGTAAACATAAGGTTGCCCGAAGTATTATTTTCTGGGTTGCTCTCTGGATAATTTCGGGGTTGTTTTTTATATCTGGAGCACAGTTTTCTACTCTCGAAAGAAGATCAGCTTCACTGTTCATAGGGGTACTGTAAACCCGTTGTTTCATAGTACCCCACAAAAAATAATAATTTTGTTTTTTTTTTTATGGATCAGTACGGCCTTATATTGGCAATCATTGTAATTTTGTTTGAACATGATAATTCTCTTAGTTCACAAGTTATAGCGATTTATTTACTTAAGGTGCACAATTCCCAAAAAAAAAAAAATAATTAAAAAGGTCATAAAACCAGAAAAAAAAATTTTTTTTTTGATGAAATGCGGTTTAATTTCGCCTGTTTCAATATGTGCACATAATGGAGATTCACACTGTATACTGTATACGTGAAGAGAACATTTTTTTGTTTTTTTTTGATTGGTTGACAAGCTTCAATTTTATCAATAAAAAAAAGGTTTTTGAATAAATATTCGTAATCGATTACTGCATCACCTTTACAAACAAGAACATTTTGGAAGTATCTATGAGCATGTCTTATAAAAATATAATGAATTAAATATATATATGATTTATAATGAAATAAATAAAGAGGAAAATTTAAATTAATTTAATTTAAATGTATTGATTATAAAATAATTTTGACCAGTAGGCGAATATAGTCGTAATAAATGCGGTTCCTAACTGCGGTGCGCGGTGGACTTACGTCAATGAACTTGGCGACGGCGCGCAGCAGGTCCGCGTTGACGGGCTGCGCGGCGGGCGCGTTCAGCTCCACGTAGTACAGCATGCAGTGCAGGATCGACAGCACCGGCAGCTGTAGGCTCGTCGAGCCCTGTCCGAACCGACAACATGAGAGCCGGAGAGAGCAGGATGTAAAGCACCGTATTGTACGTGTGACTGTTTCCATTTGTGACGTGGTTTGAACAGGACGAAAAGATAAATTTATTTATTACAAATAATTCCGAAAGTTTTACGAATTACAAAATATTTTTTTAAGTTTCAAGTATTTTATTAGGAGCACGTAGGTACGACTGTGGGCAAACTGCAAAATTTAATATTCACCGATCGTTCTGTTCATTAATGAATAAATTTTAATAATTCATGTTGCCTTTCTAAAGCACTTCCGTTATAGAAATTAGGTTCTGTTGTTATTTTAAAATTATGTATTTTTTGTTATTGTTTTGTACAAACGTCGACACAAGAAACCTGCCGTGACATATTAAGAATGTGGGCGCGCTGTCCATCTATAAGAGAACGAAACTCGGGCATAATTATATTGTTACATGTTACCACACTATCTGACGCACCTTCTCAAGTACTTCGACGAGGAAGGCGAGCATCTGCAGCGAGAGGTGCGAGTAAGTGTCCCACAAGTACTTGACGACGCACTTAGTCCACTGGAAGCTCTCCTTGCTGAACGTTCGCCGCGAGTAGAGCGTCATCACTGTGCCGAGGTTCTCCAGCTTCTTGCTCTTCTCCGCCGTTAACTGTCATCGGGGACGAAGTAAAAGACATGAGGAACTAGGAGGGAGTCAAGATCGACAGCTCGACATTCTTTAGTGGCAAATATCTTGAGCACATGTCCTTGGCAAACTGTGGCGCCGGACTACATGTCATACATTATATCCGGCACTCGGGCTGGCCAGTAACTACTGTAGTTGTATACGAAGTTGATGTCCACAGGGTACAACGGCCCTTTAACACGTGAACTGCATTGAAAGATAAGTAACCAATTTCCAAACTGAAGTTAAATCAATTACATCAAACTTTAGTTATTAAAAGAACTACTGAGTTTACTTTACACGAACAACAAGTATACTTGTAAGTTCACAGAAAAAATGTTCATATGTAAACTACCTCACGGCTGTCGATATGCTGGCGTTTCATATAAATCACAATCCCTTAGCAGATGCCTACGTCGTAAAAGATATCTATCAAGAAATTTATTTGACTCAGCTGGTTAGACATTGATAAATCAGTTAATAAGTAAAACAATTGTATGATTTATACGTTAATTAACGCCCAACACATCGTTATAATACGTACTCTAAGTTATAGCAATAAACTTATTAAAATATATTATGTAGAATAGATAAAATAAATGATAAAACTTTGACAATTTCAATTTATCCTATTATGTTACAGGCTAGTTAAGTGACAAACTGTTATCAATTAGAAAAAATGGTGTCTGTTGTGTATAATTGGACAACCTGTGCTATGTGACACGCGGCGCGCACGCACAGCTCGTTGGCGTCTTCGTAGTGGAGCAGCATGTAGGGCAGCAACGCTACCACGGTCATAGGGAAGGCCAGCGACTGCGTGGGGTCGATCACGGGTAGCTCCAGCAGCGGGATCACGTCCGCGAGCACCCCCACCACTGGCTCGTACGTGTTCGGATGCGTGCACCCCTAAGATATGACAACGTCAACAATGTCACCAATATGACCGCAGGTGCTTAAGAATAATAAATCTCGGCTCCTTTTTGCATATTATTTTGTTTGTGAAAAACCATAGTAAAAATAACCGATCGTGTATTCATTCTCGTTTTACTTTCAGTACATTCCTTGGAAATAACCTGTCTTTTACTCGTATAGGACTATTTTGATACCTAAAAATAGGTAGGTTACAAATATTGCAGAATAGGAAATTAAAAAAATACCTAGTCAAACATGTGACGTAATTAAAAGTATTGAACGAAGTGTATAAATAAATTACCTTTTCCCCATTGCTTAGAGTCAATAGAATTTGGAACAATAACTATACAACAGATACTAAGTCATAGTTTACAACAAAAGGTTGTAGCGTCACCTTGAGTAGCAGCGCATGCAATGAGACGGGCGCGTGCGCAGCGTGCGGCTGTGTTCGGTCGAGCCGCTCCCGCGCGTCGGGCCGGTCGAGCGGCAGTCGAGCCAGCACACGCGCCAACAACCGAACACCCAGCAAGAACTCGTGTTCGTAGTCAGATTCCAGCAGCGCGCCGCCCACCCAGAACAACGTCGCCAGGATTGTCAGCTTGTCGTCCTGACGTAACGATATTGAACCGTTACGTTTGGTTTACATAATAAATGGCGATCCTGAACATTTTGGTTCAAAAAAATTTACATACATATGTGCTCTATCTATCAGAACTCCACGAAGCTGTATAACCTTGACAAAACAAATACAAAGTGTGATTGTATACTTCAACTTACACGATCCCAAATAATCAATCACTATGTTTTTGAGAAAAAACAAAACATATTCGTTAAAAAGTTTTGATTTTTTTATACATATTATTGATAAAACTATTTACGCATTCTATACCGTCTACACAATAAAAAATTACAAAATTGTTGTGCAGATAAACGTTCGTATTTGTTCGATATGATATAGGATGTTTCGAAATCTCCTTGTACCCCTCAGGTGTTCCGCGATAAGATCACACTATAAGAAATTTGAAAAGGGACACAAGAAGAGGGAATAAATTTCTTTTTATCTATCTGTACATCTCCCAGCTACGCCTCTATTACAAGTTTAATATAATTGAATACGTCGGTTAAACCTGTTGTTTGTAACTTTATCCACATACCTGTGTAGCGGAATCGCCGAGTAGCTTGAGGGATTGCGCCGACCGCGATCTGCACAGGTTGGAACATGCGCCCTTAGCTGCATCTGCGCACGGCCGCGCTCGAGTGTCTGTGGTCAGCGGACACACGTGCCTCAACAATGATATAGAAACAACGTCAGCACAAAGACTGTGCAGCCAAAAAAATTTAACTTGTCTTTGATCGAGGAAAACAATAAATAATTGAAAGAAATATTGCGTACAAGGATTAGTATATTACTTATTAAATTTACCGTTTAATTTGGCTCGTGTAAGTAAAATTATATATGTTAAGATAAAAATGAAATGTTTTATATACAGCAAGTAAAGACTTTCAGCGGTTTACAAGAAAAGTGAAGGGCTGGATTAATAAAGGGTTTATGAGTTGTGATAAATTACAAACATCCGTTTATAAACACCTCACATTACAAATTATTGTCACAAGGAACAGAGGCCTGACAGCAAACATTTGTAATCACTTAAAAGCAGCTCACGTATGTTTATTTTTAAATTTCTTTACATGTTAACTTGCAGTTGCAGTTTGATCCCTGCATCGCTTCTAAAACGCACTTTAAACCGAAAAACATTAATTTCAACGGAGTAAATCGGGAACTAAATGTAACGCAAACGTAAAAATGTGGCATGTCCAGCGTGGTCATACTGTGTGTGTGTGAGTATGTCAGATAAGTGTCGTAAGCACCGTGTGGAGTCTTCTCGGCGGGCGGCGCGTTACTCTTGCGCATGCAGTACGACACAGAGTAGCTTGTGCTGCGCGTGTGGTTCGACACGCAGCCGACGCACACTCCCGGCGATCGCTTGCCTATATACACACAGAAGCCAATGTAATTTCTTCGATTAGATATCGATAGAATATCACTCTTCGGTCCATTTGGATTTACATTCCGTTTCCACATTTCACATTCAAAAATAAAAAACTCAGCATATATTTCATACGCAGCAGAATTTTTGAACAGTTTTGAAGAGTCACGTATGATGAATATGCGATCCTTATGAGACCACTTGCGTGTATGTCTGTATGTCTATCACATACGATTTGTTTATGTATTGTTGTAAGCTTTATTGGTCACAATAAAACTTAGCTTCTTAACTTAAACCAAATTACCTTAGATAATTTGTAACTTATATAGTTTTTGTAAACCTTAACTATTGAATTACTATTGTTTTTACTGTTAAAAATTTCCTTAACCGAGGTTGTTCTCAATGCACTTGCCACCATTTTATGAGAAATTCCATAATTCCTTTGGTAAAAAGCGAGAATCGTTGAACAAGAGAGAATTGATTGTGACACTCTTATCGGAATTGAATTTTCTCCTCTTAGATAATTGTCTCAAGTCAGAATACGCTAGAGGAAGAGGAGTCGCTAATCGAGCTCCTTCAACATGGCGACCCCGTGTTGTGCAACATGTGGTCGAAGTTTGTCCAAAGCATTAGTGAGCCAGAACAACGGGTAATACAAATTTGCAGTCAAGCTCCGCTAGTAGCACGTTTCGATTGGTTTTCGAGTGTTGAACCGCTGTTATGAACACAGTTAATTATGGTACAGAATTCGTTCTTCGTCACAAGTGATGGTACGATTAAGAATCTTTTCGTTATTTTTCCGGTAGAGTAACGCATTTGATTCGCCTGCCGCCGCCGTTACACTTAATTCATAGGGTATTCAATTTAAGAAAATTGTTTAAGCAAACTGGACTCGCTTCGCTTCAGAAAAACTACGCGTTAAGCTTAGAAATAGCATCTGTAATGTTTAAAGACTGGGTTTTTCTCTTTCTAAGAATTAGGAATAGATTAATTTCTAACTTTTTTATTTATGGACGTATTGAAACGAAACGAACTTTAAATATTAAATGTTTCTTACTTCAATACATTAGCCAAAACCATAACCAAATCGGTTAGGCTGTTTATCAGTTTGGCGCGTACAAACGCACAATCAACTATTGTTTTGGGTTATTGTTTAGCGTTAAAGAAATGCTCCTAATAATAACTATAACTAATTATTTTAAACATTTTAACACATTTGAATTTATAAATTTAAAACAAATGCCGGGTACATGAATTTAAAATTAGCTGTATTGAATATCATCAATTTGTTAAGTAACTCCGAATATCGATACAAATTTATCTATTCACCGTTTGACCGGGGTAACCTCCGTGTACAAACATCCCTCCGCCGTGCATTGATCTTATCCTAGTGTCTTAAGAAAACCGCAATTCTCACCAGCGCTGTATGCATTCCCGTTTGTTTGCTGTCCGCCGTCTTTGTTATTCAAATTGGGTGTTGACTTAAATATGTCTCTCATGTAGTCGAGCGGTCTGAAGTTGGATTCAAGCGAGTCGACGGCGGCCTCCAGGGTGAGCAGCAGCTCGGTGACGTAGCCCTGCATGTCCTCACCCTGCTCGGCCACGGTCTCCACCAGTCGCGACAGGATGTCCGACACCATGCGACCTGTCATCGCAACGCCGATGAAACGGAATACCTGTGGTATATACAAAAACATATTACATATCGAGCCAAGTGTAAAAACACTATATAAACTATATATATATATATATAATATATAACATTTTATTGTACATACTTCATCTTTTTTGACATGGTATGTACAGTCACTTCTGTACCACTACGACTGAGTTGTATGCTTAACTTAATCTAAATGATAGATAGATTTTTAAGTACCACGGACCACCAGCGTCGAGTGATTTGAACTAGATATTTACAATTCATTATCCAAAATTTGTAAAACATATAATCTCATGGGTTAAGACACAGGTAGAGGTAACAATAGAATATTTATATGTTTTGTGAAAATAATAAATATTTAAAATACTTTTTGAGTTTTGTAAATTACCTGCAGCGACCTGCCCGCGTAGTGTCTGGAGGGGCACGAGAGGCCCAGCTGCAGCGCGGTCTGCGCCCAGCGCTCCGACACCAGCGCGTGGGGCAACGACTCGCGGAAGACGCGCAGCGCGTGCCGCACCAGCGTCGCCATTTGCTGACAGCTGCGCAGCGTCCACACTGCAAGCAGTCGATTACGTCAGATACACACACACATGGTAACAGTTTATTGTTATACGTTACTTTCCGATGTGATATCCGACATTACGAAGTTTTGTAACCCATCTGCTCGTTTGAAAACTATTTAACGTTTTAATACTTTTAATCAATCATCCTGTGGGACTGTGCCGGTAGATGGTAGGTGCTGGTGTACAATGCTGGTGGGTTTGGTAATAAAATAAAAACTTAGAGATGCACTTTAGAATTCTGTTTTGCTCCACACGAACGTAGGGAATAAGAGAGAAAAGTTGTCATAACAATTTTACTTATTAAATATAATTTTGGTGTCGCTATTATCGCTTGAATATGGAAATAATTTGATTTTATTGTTTTGACATTTTCAGTGTGTTAAGGTGATAGTAAAGCATTCTGTCGCTAAACTGGCAGCAGAACGGTTGGCTAGGCTCGAATACATAGAATGATTGAATAAAATACGATTTGAATACTAAACACTGGATTTTGATTCCAATATTCGTAGTATGTTAAAGATATCTTACAACGTGAAGTAAACTACTTTTGTTGTCACAATTTTCTGTTTTCCAAACATTAACCTGGCGGTCGCCTGACATAACAACGAAGATGATACAGGAGTCGAAGCTCAGCCATTGTCAATTAAAATCGTATTTCCGCGTTGTACCTTCAAGCGAGGATTAAGAGTATGTTCAGACTCCAACCACACAGTATAGAATAGACAGAGGAGATTTTGCAATGCGTGAACAAATTACGAGTCAGCAGCTCTGATCTACGCGAGTCGGTCAGCAGTACTGTGCATGCGCGAAATGTAACAAGTGACTCAGTTCAGTGTACAAGACACTGACAAGTATTGTACCTTTAGCAGTAATGTCCTCATATTGCCAGAGCGGCATGTGCGTAGGCCTTCCCGCCAAAAAATGCACCAGCGACTTGATGACGTCCGCCACCGGGAGCTCCGCGCGCGGCGCTTCCGTCTCCCCTTCGGGCTCCGTCTCCGCGGTCACTATCACAGGCAGTGACGGATAGTTATCGCCCTCTCCTGCTCCAATAAAATTTTATATTATTTGAAAAAAAGAAGAAGAGTTTTCACAAAAAAATATTTTCTCCTTTCATTATATATCAGTTGCATGTCAGCTATAATTGGTGGACTCCTTTAATATATGCTATATTATTATTAACCATGAAAGAACTATCTGGTTACTTCACTTAGTTACTAACAAATAATGATTTGGGAAGACGCTGAAATTGAGTATTGGCAGAAGTTACATGAACATCGAAATAAAGTTCAGATATACATCGGTAAGAAAAAGATTAAAGTTAAAGATGTAATCAAAAATGGCTATATATATATTAGCGAAAAAAAGATGGCTTCTATTGTAGACGTCAGATACATATGTAATATATAACGATTAACCTTAAAAACATCGTACTGTAATTTCAACTGTAGATTAAGGAATTTATAAATTATATTATTTTACATTATGTTTTTGTATATTATGGTTATGAAGCTTTTCCAAAAGAAACGTGTATAGTTTCTACTTCTTTTAATTCTTTAAATGGAGTCAAACAAATATTGACATTAGTCTGAAAATAGTTAAAACAGCATCCTAGATTTAAATTTATAAAAACTTTTTTAAGAAAATTTAAACATACCTTCGGGCGTAATTTGTGGGTCTGAAGAGAGCGAGCGAGCGTGCGCGCGCAGTGTATGCCCGCACACTTGGTACCCGTCGAATACAGCGTCTGGTTCTAACAGGCAAGAAAGTTCACATTTGGCGATTTACACAATGAAATAAATTTGGAACGAAATCAGTGAAACATGTACTTGTATGTATTGCATCAATGATGCGAACCAAAAAAGCATAAGAAGTGCTTATCTGAAAATTAATTGATGAAAAGATTTTATACGTCAGAAACGCGATGTTAACAGCCGACAAACGAGCAGACGAGCCACTTGATGGTAAGTGGTCACCGTCGCCCGTGGACATCAGCGAGACCAAAGGTATCACTGATGCGTTGTCGGCCAGGAAAGAAGAAGAAAGGTATATACAATGTAGCTCGACAATATATTTATAGTAATTTAGAATTTATTCGAAAAAATTTAAATATGTACAAGCGGAAAAGTGATACACACAATCGTGAAACAAGAAATAGGCATACTTTGGGTATGTCTTCATATCGTTTTCAAAAGGGTCAGCGTTCCTTTATGGGGCTTGGAGTTCGTTTTTACACTTAGGTTCCAAAGTTGATACGTGGCCAATTCGAAGTTCCTACCTCAATTCGGAAGCTACAAGTGACCGTCGCAGAGCATCAGAGAGTCAAAGAATGTGATATCGCAAAGTGAAAACGAATTCCGCAAGACACCATACAGGGTATAATATACTCGCTAGCATGCCCAGACTGATCACACTTCACGGCTTTTATTTTATTAAAGAATAATCAAACAAAAAGTGTATTTTATTTTTACTTAGCGAGTGTACCTACTTGATACTAGTAGCGCAAGTAGTAACAATATAAGAGTATAAATTAAAAAAAAAACTTACGTTTTATGGATATAGAATAAGGCATATTTAATTTTTTCCAGTCACTTAACACGTTATATATTATATACTAGATTTGTGTTATAGTTGTGTGATAGTGCGTCTCGCGGGCGTTATGTAAATACAATTTCGTGATGGGTTTCGTGAGTTGCTTAGATTGAATCATTGACCAAATTTATGTATTGGCCATTGTAACGATTGGCCGTATTTTATTAACAGCTATGCGAACATTGGACTGTTCGCTGATTAAACACCTCTAATATTTAAGACAAAAGAAAAAAAAATTGACAATGTAAACAGTGCCTTGTCTCATGTATCGCGTTGGTTTATTACAGATAATTTTGTTTTAGTAGTATTTCACCTGACAAATGTGCAAGAAGTAGGCAGAATCTTTAAATTACCTAATATAAATCAACGAGGCGCTCATACATCAGTTCTCGCAGGTAAATGGAGCAGATGTGTTTACGCTATTAAAAAGATAAGACAAATAATGGACGTAGAGACAGCTAGACTTGTTTATTTTGCCTATTGTCATAGTCTTATGTCTTACTGTATCCTAATGTGGGGTAAATCAGCGGACATTGATTCAATATTTGTATTGCAGCAAAGCGAATTAGACCTATATATAATTTCAAAGTCACGTGGAAAAAATACATATGAGGAAAATTTAAAGACATCGGTGTACTCACTGTAGCCTGTCAACGTATCTATATTAATTTACAATTTATACGAAAAAATATACTTATGTACAAGCTGAAAATTGATAGACACAATCGTGAAACAAGAAATACGCATACGAAGAACCAAGCCTACTTTTGGAATTTTCTCGAAACCTGTTGACAATTCTGTCGCATCCGTTACGGCGCGTAATTTTACAGTGTCACCATCGTTCGAACAACGCACGGTGGGAGGGACTCACGTACCGGTGAAGTTGTGCGGCACGACGGGCAGCGCGGGCGGCGGCGGTGCCAGGCCCAGCTGCGCGGACCGCGCCGCCAGCAGCACGCGCGCCACCGTCAAGTGATCGTGGTGCGCCGCCACCGCCACCAGGAGGTTCAGCAGTAGTTGCCGGCAGTGCTGGTGTACTATCCATCTACCGCAGCATGATGCACATAACAAACAAAGATGACTTCAGTGACAATACGCACCTTTTCATTCTGAATCTGGTATTAGTTAAAACGTCGACCATCTTTTTGGTTATAATCAATCAACTACAAAGTGTAAGGACCACTCGGAAATGCACGTAGAATAATTTCACATAGATTTAGAAGTAATATATGGATATAATCACCAGTAGTGGCCATTTAAACACATGAAAATAAGTAACAACTAGAGTCATTTTTAGAATATATATTTGACACTATTGATACTTCTGAAGACCGAGTCGTCAGTCTGAAGAAGACCTTGTAACTTACTAATACAACTGATATACACATAATAACCCTCTGAGTGGCGGCATCGTGCACTAAAATGTTCGTTTTGTGTGGAACGGAAGGCGACAGTGTTTCGGTATTCTGTGTGTATTTTATGTGTCACCTGGTGTGGTCCATTCCGAGGAACACGATGTGAAGCATGAGAGGCACGTGGATAGACCAGTCCAGCTCCACGCCGTCCAGCACCACGTCGCACAGCAACATCACCGCCACGTTGCACCTGCGTCAACGTTGCTCGAGAATCGATAAGCGTTCATACCACGCCACGGAGAAAATTTGGCGAAACACTGTTTAAGTATGAGGTAGTGGCCAATTATAATTCATAGAAATTAATTTAATACAGATAGATCATCACCCATTTTGCCGGTTTTTCGTTGTGTTCATCATTGTCACCCTTGCCCCGACATTTAATGTTTGTTTAGAAAAATCTAGCGGGTTGATAAAATTACAAACGTGCGAAACCCGGGCGAATAACTGGTTGTTTTGAAAGCTCGATTATTTACAGTAAAAAAATATGAATGGGTCAATTTAGACTTGACTTTTTGGATAGCTACCTAGATAAAAAAAAATCTACTCAAAGGGATCCAGTTCCCATCGTGGGGAAATGTGTTAATAGAGTTCATGCAGGCTACTATTGACGTCCAAGCATTAAAAAAGTAATTAAGCGTTTGATAACTTTTTTTAGAATTACTATTTATTTTATAAAACGAAAGTATAGGTCCGTTTGTAGCGAGAATACGGAGATAATATTAATTTGTAAATTTTGACATTCGTTTGTACTTGTATATATCCACAATAAGTACTCCATTGATTGATCGAAAGTGTATATAGATAGATAGGGTGGCACCTATGGAAGCCGGAGACCGGCTGGGTGGTGTCGGGCAGGTACTCGGTTAGCAGCGCAAAGAAACCGCCATACTCCGGCATGGGCAGCGGCCGCGGCTGCACGTCGCGCGGCTCCAGTGGCGTCGCGGGCGCGCTACCCCCCGCCGGCGATGACTCCGGACACATGCCCGTCTGGAACAATACAAGCGATACTCATTGTACTATTTCCAATTATTTATATGGCTTATCGTCGTGGGATGCGGTAACAAAATAACAACATTAGTATGTTACATTTAGTTATAAGCCAAACAGTACTCAGATATAGACTGCGTGACGGGACAAGTAACCGTCAACCACACACAGTTGGCGCATCGGAATGCCTGGACCGTGTCTAAGCGACGTTGATCCTTTCGATTTCATCGATGGTTTCATAAACGTATGTGGTAGTATTAAGAAGTAACCGGTGTTAGATGTTTAATAAAAAAATCTCATATTAAAAATACAATAATTATTAAACCCTATTTTTATAATAAAGCAACGAACACAAAATCTCAGTAATTGTACACGAATATATATAGTTAATAACACAACAGTCTCAAACAGCGTTCAACTCGAGTGACTTCTTTCAGCCATCCTTTGGGTAGAGTATTTTTTTTAAGAAACGGAGGTACGGTGCGTACGTTTTAGATAAATATGTAAATAATAGTTACAATAAAATATGTAGTGTCATGAAAATAATTAATTATGATGTACAACAAACTAATAATGTAGTAGAAGTAGAAAAAAAATTGACAAGCAGTTTTATATGTTACAGAGACAAACTTACTACTACTACTGCTACTGAAACTGTCAGTACTTTAATTAACCACTTAAATGTATATACGGATTAAGCAGGTCGAACCGATAATTAGATAACAGCTCTCACTGAAAAGAATTCGGCGACGAAGCTACAAGAACAGACAGGAGAATTAAGGAGAAACAATTACAAGAGCGGAGAAAACGATCACGAGCAACATGTCGGCGCTGAAATTGTGACTAAGTAATCGGGTGAAATAGGATTACAGAGCACGCGGTGTAGAGAAGTAAATATATGGGTTCGTCGGCGAAGTCGAGGGCCCAGCAAGCGATGCACGGTGAGATGTATTCGTAACCAATTAATTTTTCTTACACGGGAGCTTCATGCGATTGGTAAAATCGTCTAATTATATTGCCTCGATATTTATGTTTACCTTTCGTTGATATTAAAACCAACTCACGGTCCAGTACCGAGGTGTCGCACTGCGCTTCTCAAATGTCACTATTTTATACCATATACAAAAATAAATTGTCCAAGTTTTTGCAAAACCAAACGGTCGTTAGCCAGCATATCTAGTTAATCGACCAACCTGTAGAGGGTGTCGTTGCCATACGACGCATAAATGAAATACGTTATTGGGTACAGATAAAGAGGACACGCGGTCACATTTTTTTCCCGATATCGTTCTAATTTTAATAACAAACTACGGCGCGTGACGCGTCAAAGTGCTTAGCAAAGCGAAGTGTAGGGTTGTATACAAATTACAAATACGCACTGTTTGTCCGACGTCTTTAAGAGCAATTGTTCGTCAGACCAAATTTTAGTATTTAGCCCGCCGTGGGAGTAGTCACGCGTATATCTATTTAGTTTTATGATACCGGGACATTGTTATACCTACTCGCAGTATTGTTCGATTATTAGTATTAGTATTTTGTATTCGTTGTTTATCGTACAATTAAAAATGTGTTATTGATGATAGATGTTGTTTAATTATTAGGATTAGTATTTTAATATTATTCTACTGCATCTTATTTTTGTATTTTGCTAGCGGTAAACAAGAATATAGTTGGTATATAATATTGTTTTTTTTTTATGTGTCACATTAGAATCAGGAGTTTTTCGTGAAATAACCTTACGTAGATTATTTGTTTATTCATGTCGCCAGATAACATAGTAAGTAAGGCTCACCGAAACAAAAAAAAATTCAAGACACAGCAACTATCGCGTATCGATCATCGCATCATCGACATCGTCAGCGGATATAGAAAAATTCATTGTGATAAAAACCCTCGCCTGCATATAGTACATAGACGGGTGGGTCTCTAATTATAGGCGTGCGGTAACGGGGTATGTAAGCAATTTTGTTATTTTTCTATTGACTAAAATCACGGCTGTCAAAACAACGAACAATATTAAAATCAAAGCCGCACTTACCATTTGGTAACAATTGGTGGTATTAATAAAATAAATAAAGGTTTTATAATAGTTACCGGAGTTGCGTCTCCGTCGGAGGGCGGCGCTGGTTCGTCGTCGGCGGGGGGAGTCCCGCACGGCGGGGCGGAAGCACGCTTATCAGGCACGCGGGCTCCGGCTAAATCGGCTGTTTTCGTGCCACTGAAACCAAAACAACAAATTTACGGTAACGTTATTGGGCAGGCTTACCGTGATGTAACTACAGTCATACAAAACCAATACTGAAGATTTAATGTGTCTTTTCTGTACGCAAAACAGCAATATTTGAAGGTCGTAAATCGATACCTTTATGAGCGCTCGCAAATTTAAAAGTATATACATGTTGATATAATTCATGTTCTCAAGGTTACATAGCTACGTAAAAAAACGTTTGAAAGCAGCATATTGTGACAACAAATAACTATAGATGGTTTAAGTATGGTTGATGGCTGAAGAACACCCACGCCCTCAGAACGGCCAGAGAAATCCGATTGATCTCAAAATTATTATGTTAAGTCGGCCGTGGGACTAGGGACCTAAGGTAAAGTTACAATTTGCATATATACTATGATTATATTTCTTCACTTGAAGTTCTAAATTGTCGTGCAGGAAGCATCGGCAGGAAATTTGTCCACGTCCACGCAAGAAAACAATACCTTGGTATTTTTTAAACATTTCCAAAATACACTCTATCTTCAATATATTAGTAATTTTAGACCAGTAACACATTACATAAAAAGAAATATTAGTAAATTTTTATAATTAAATTTCTTTAACTGCAACGAAAATGAATAAAAAAGAAAATCAATAATTTCACCAAAAAGAAACGATCGGAATTATGAAACCTGAAGCTAAGTCTGAGTGCCTGGGCGAGACTTTGCTGTGGGAGTCAAAAATTAATTTAAATTCTCCTAACTTCACACAGCAAAAGGGCGAAATTCTTTAGCGCAATCTCAGTCAATTAGAAATTATGCTGCAGCAAATGAAAATTGCTCTACCTACGTTGTTCTCTAAATACCGACGGACTATACCAAGAGTTTTTTAATACCTTTAACCTATTTAAAAAATATAATCATCCCAATTTAGTGATTGATTAGATTATTTACAATAATCGACAATAATACCTATAAACAAAGTCCCATAAACATGGTCAGTATTAATAGACATAACGTCAGCAGCGCGGCTGTGACGGCCCTGGTCTCGATGAGGTTATGCAACACAACGCAAACAGTAGATGTTACTTAAGCCCGTGTATAACGAAGCCCCCGTAATGCCGCTCGGCAAGCGAGCTCACGCCGCGGAGATTATCAACAATAATCCCATCCACGATTATTGCTATCGGGACACGCTCCGTTTACAGAGCGGCCACTATTAACGACACTCATGAAATAATAATTAATCCTACAAAAATAGATACGGGCACACGACCGGACAGGCCAATGACGACGCAACTTTTTTTTTAAACATACCAAATAACAATTGGCCAATAAAGGTCCCTTTGCATGTTTCGAATAATTAATCAGAAATGGTAATTATAATTAAAGGTAACTTTAATTTTGTGACCTACTTGCAAAGAAACCTTATTATACCAGTACGTTTCATATAAACTTGACTTGTAGGTATGTATGTATAGACTTGTAGGTATGTATGTATAGACTTGTAGGTATGTATGTATTTCTTCCTATGTATTCATGAATAGTTTTGTTTTCACATAAAATAAGGAATTCGTGGTTCTTAATTCGTGTACACTTAGTATTTTAAACAATCGGTAGTATTGAGTATAATTGCGACTAGGGAAAATTACCGAGCGTAACAACACACCATACACAATAACACATAGGGAAATTTATCTTAGTGATAAAAATATTTGGTGGCCGCTCTCTTTGGGGAAATTACGGCCAAACGGAAAAAGGGGCTTTCGTCTTTATTGTAGGAATCATTTTATATTAGTTGTAAAAAACAGAACAGTTTTAAATTGTTCGCTACTTAAATATCAACAAAAACCTTTACTCTGGAAATACGAGTGTACGTAAATTGCATTTTGCATTTAGATGGCAGTGTGTCTCACAACTGCCCGTTGTTTACCTCTGGATGTGTACATACTCGTACTGCGGCAGGCGGGCGCCCGCTGCCGTCTCGATCGGCAAAGAGTTGGTATTGTCTTTAATATTACGGATATCCATGGCCGGCGGAAAACATGGTAAGTAAATGTGGTCTCACCACCGAGTCGAGGTGACCTAACGTGAAATTCACTAAATTGCACTAGTACGGATTATAGAACAGTACTATAGTGAGCAACGAATGTCGAAAGGTGATATGTCCTCCGTAGACTTTCCACTAGCGTTGAAGATAGGCATCGAGAGCAACAAGAACTTTCTCCACTTTGATCGGTCCTGGGCCTTTTGAATACAACGAACTTCGTAAGGTAGTCCCGAACCAGGACAAACACAAAATATAAAATCCCGGTCAGAGATCATTTATTATGTATTACTATTTATGAACTTAAAAAATCCTTAATGGAGTGGCTGACTACACTGAATTACGAAGAAGCCAAGGTATTATGAAATGTAATCCAAGACAGAATCCACCCACACAAACACAAACATTCACGCACGCACACACATTAATTTTAGCTAATTTTCTCCTCAATATTGTGTAAGATATGGGAGAGAGCAAGACATCCTACCACTGGTGTCAAACAAAAACAAACAAAGGATGTCGCATCAATGGAAAAAAATTATAACCCTTTTTGTAATTAATAGACTACTTCTGTTAATACTTTTTTTTTGTAAAAATACATAAATTGAAAATATTTCACTTTCAGCCTCGATTTCGGATAGTCTAGGTTCGAGACGTGGACGTATTTATATTAAAGAAAAAAGGTAATTTTGTTCTGGTAAAGGAAAACATAGCAATGAAATATGACATGAAAGAGTTCATGTAATGTTGCATGGAGGATGTGGTCTCGAATGTGGCCAGCGTGATGTCCTCAATTTCGTTCATTACAATAAGATGATACCCCCTTTCAGTGTAAGTGTTGGAACATTGCTGGGTAGTAAGTTCGCCTATTTTACCTTATTAGCTAGATGTTATAAGGAGTAAAATATTAATACAATAAATAAATTGATATTCTTAAAAATATTTGAATAATAGGTATAATACGCATGTCTAAATAGTAAGTCCACAGCGGTTGCCACGTTTTTTAACAGGGCTCTTAAGCATCATACACATGTTGCTTGTGGCATGCGAGTCATAGCAATGGCAAAACCAAAACGCAGCGATGTTGACTTTGAAAATTTACAACATAAAAAAGGAAAAAGTTCCCTTGACGCCGAGCTCAGAGAAAGTCAAGTTCGTTTAGTATAAATACAAGCATCTGTGTATAGAGTTACGCGATTGGAATTGTTTCTTAAAGAAATACTTTTGCCAGCAACTGCTATTTGTGTTTTTTGTATTAAAAATCAATACTTATATTAAAACAAATTTGGATTGAACAGATTTGGATGACACTAGGTATGTTTGCTTTATATATTACGGGTCACGGATAACATAATGAATGTTTCTAATTCATTGAACTAGGAAACCCGACCTGTAAAAAAAATTAATGGGATTAACATGAGAATACTAAATGGCTGTTAAAAATTAACAACAGGTGTTTCTGATGTGGTTGCTATGCAAGGAGTAAGTTTTGTGAAGCGCCGCGAAGGCGGATAATAATATCTTGAGTTCTGCATATTGGAAAAATACGATATAATGCGTAGGCGTAAAAGTATACTTTTTTGGTGTACTTAAAAACATCCCACATTCCCATATTGATAAAAATAACGTACATGTCACACGATACAGTAATAATGAGTGGAAAAAGCCTAAGTAAGTGGTAAGTGATGAACGTATTAGCTTATGAAAGCCTATTCACTCTCCTGTTGAACACCCCCGCATCATACATAACACCGACGCGGGCAAGTTATTGTTGTCCTTTACAGAGCGCGTGACGAATGGCGTCGCAAAGAATATCACTCATATGGTTGTGCTTATTGTTCTACTGACAATTAAAATAAAAATTGTCAATAATAAACATTTAACAATATTATTCTGACTGAGCCAATAGCGCAGCTAAACATGCAAGGTAAACTAAAACATTGTTACTAGCAGACTGACAGAACTGACGCGCACACTTGCCAATCTTTTTTTTAGCCGACAAACGAGCGGACGAGCCACCTGATGGTAAGTGGTCACCGTCGCTCATGTACATCAGCAAGACCAAAGGTATCACTGATGCGTTGTCAGCCAGGAAATGAAAGAAAGTACTGGCCCTCAAGCCCCCAGCCGGAACACGACGAGTCGTTTGGCGGTTGAATCAAGCAGGAGTGTGGTAGCTAGCCAGGCAGGCTTGACGGAAAGATAGTAATGATACCAGTAATAATATTAATGACTTAGTGATAATTCTGACAATATAATTCTTAAGCGAAGCCCTATCACCAAGCACGCTGGCTTCTGTCACCTCTTACGACACCTTGTTCTGCCAGCTTGGGATCGGGGAAAGTAGGCCGCCCCATTATGACCAATCTAGGTTTTCATTTCTTTCTTTCTACGTGCATCACTTATTAAGTTACATAACTAGGTTCACTGTATTCAAATTTAAAATCATTTAATCATATAGGTATTCTGTAAATGCATGTTATTTTTTCTTCTTCCGTTTTTTTTTCTTCCGTTTTGAAAAGGTGCTTTAACATTGAGGAGAAGAAACGGAGAAAGAAACTCCTCAGCACATCTTTTAAAACAACACATGGTAATTACCAAAGTTTAAACCTGCGCGGAACTGGTTTTGACACTATTATTTACAATTTATTATTTACTCACATATCAACTTTGGAACTTTACTGTAAAAATGAACTCCAAGCCCCATAAAAGAATGCAGAACCTTTTGAAAACTATCACTTGTAGCTTGTACATATTTAAATTGTTTTTATAAATACTTAATTGCAATAAATATATTGACTGGCTACGGTGAGTACACATATTTTTATAACTTTTCGCTTAATGACTCACGTGACTGTAATCTGTATATAGATCCGCTTGCTACCCACCCCACATTAGGATTCCGTAAGACATAAATAAGACTATGAAAATAGGCAAAATAAACAAGTCTAGCTGTCTCTACGTCCGTAATCAGTCTTATCTTCCTAATAGCGTAAACAAACCTACTAAGTTTACCTGCGAAAACCGATATGTGGACGCTCCACTGAAGCTAATATAAGCTAACTTAAAAAAAACTGTGGATTGTTCCATAGGCAGTGATTCGTTATTTAATTTAAGGATTTTGCCTACCTTCTGCACATTTCGTAGTGCAAACTCTATACATTTCGTTTTATTGGCATTTAGAACTAAGTTGTTTATTGTAAACCAATGCGATACATGGGACAAAGCACTGTTTAAATCGTCAAAATTTAATTTATTTATTTCAGTCTTAAATATTAAAGATGTGTCATCAGCAAAGAGTACAATGTCCGCATGTTTGCTAATAAAATACGGCAAATCGTCAATATAAATCAGAAAAAGGAACGGACCTAGAACAGAGCCCTGTGGAACACCCATTACAATAGACCATCCCGATGATTTGGTATCATTTACACTAACACATTGAACCCTACCCTTCAATTAGGACGCAATCAAATTGAGAGCATTGTACTTGACGCCATAGTGACTTAGCTTAAGAGGTAACGATTCGTGCTCAACACAATCAAATGCTTTGGACAGATCGCAAAAAACACCTATAGCATTCTGTGATGCCTTCCAGGCCTCGAATATGTGTTTAAGAAGCCTAGCACCTGCATCAGTTGTACTACGACCTTCAATGAAGCCGTATTGATCATGGTGAAGTAAGTCATTTCTGTTGAAATGTTCAAGCATTTGATTTAGTAAAATCTTTTCAAAAACTTTACTAAGTGTAGGTAAGATAGAAATTGGTCTGTAATTATTACAATATGATTTATCACCGGATTTAAAAAGCGGAATGACTTTGCTGTGTTTCATTAGGTCCGGAAAAGTACCTAAGTCAACACACTTATTAAAGATTAGTGTTAGGTGGGGGGCTATGACATCTATTACATAATTTATAATTTTAACTGATATTCCCCACAGGTATTTTTAACATTTAGTGACCGAAAAGTTTTAACTACTTCTAATGCTGTAGTATGTTTAAATTCAAATAAAATACTACATTCAGTAACATATTTTCTTAATAAATTAAAAGCTTCGTCCGGTGATGAAGTTAGTGAGTTAGTCAACGTAACAGGTATATTTTTAAAGTAATTTTTAATTTTATTATTAGAATTTTGAATTTTTTCCCTAATATATATTGCTTTAGCTTGAATGCAAACCGATTTAAAAAATTTAGAATAATTGAATTGTTTTTCACCATACAATTCATACAACTTACTTCTGCTTTTAAAAATACGTGCTGTTGCTCAATCACTGAATTTATATTTTTTACTCACATCTATATATTTATATTTAAATATTTTATTATACTCTGAATCTATGGTATTAAATAGTGCGGTATATAGACCATCGGGATCACTCTGTTCCAAGGGTAGGGTTCCGCGTATTCTGGCACAGACTCCGGCTGTAAAGCGCAGTATCTTATCTTTAGTTATAGGCCTATATTTGACTAACTGTTTATTTTTATAAAAGTCTCTACTAATTGATATATGTTGTCCACAGTGGTCAGACTTCAAGTTATTAACAACTTCCTTATTTAATATTTCACAGTTACAAAAAACATTATCTATACATGTAGCTGATGTTTCAGATATCTAGGTGGGTTCAGTGAATAGCGGGTTTAGATCAAAGCATCTGAATAAATCGAGCAGCCTAGTAGCCCTAGGGGTAGCTGATAAAATATCTAAATTGAAGTCCCCGCATATAATTAATTTGTTTTTTGACACACACAATCGCTTAAGCACATTTTCCAACGTATCCTCAAAAAGGCTGAAGTCACCAGAATGGGGGTCGATATATACACACAATAATAAACCGCTCTAATTCCACACACATTGAGGTCGCATTTAAAGTAGGCAGATAGATAAAAGGGCGCATGAGTTGGATTATCTTTATAAATGCGA
Source organism: Megathymus violae (assembly GCA_003671415.1). Classification (NCBI taxonomy): domain Eukaryota; kingdom Metazoa; phylum Arthropoda; class Insecta; order Lepidoptera; family Hesperiidae; genus Megathymus; species Megathymus violae. The sequence continues at coordinate 5,955,006 of PDGT01000018.1, forward strand.
CTCTGGCGATATTACTATAATTTGTGCATAGTTTTATGGACTATACAAAAGTATAATCAAATAAAATAATTTAAAACCAGATAGATGTTTATAAAAAGTAGTTTTTGTTTAGAAAAGGCTTACATTGATGGCGTTTTTATTTCATTCTAAATTTTTTTATATTGTCGTTATCCGTATAATTAAAATTAATCACGCCAAAGCTAACTCATACTGAGGCTGCACAAACATCTCATGGAGACCATATACTGCTCTGAGCTCTGGCTTTAGTCTATCTAGAGAAATATATTTTAGAAAACACACCTTACACAATTTTTATTACTACAATTACTTTAACGAGCACATGGTATGTGTATACGTCGTAAGGTTGGCTCATTTAAGAAGATTATAGATGTTTACAATAAAAATATGAAAAACTAATGGAAATTACAGAAACATGATAAAATGCGAGGAATTACATGGAAATATTCTGTGAAGAGAATATTACGAGGCAGACGCTTCATTGGAATAATACTTCTCCATCATCGCTAATTCCATCGATCGTGTTATTGCCAGGCGACAAATAAACGCTTTTTTTGGCATATATAATGTGTCTAGTACGCGTTCAACATAACACTTGTTTCTTCTGTCGTTTTGGAACACAAATTACGAAACGAAATTCTGAAATCTGTATTTTCTTTTTATATCGAATGCACCTCTAGTTCTTGACGATATTGCGAATCATTTTTAAGTTGTAAGGTTTTTAAAATATCTTAAAAATGTTTGTCATGTTGTGTGGTCTTAAAACGCCTTCATTATGCAAAGAGATCAGAGTCCGCTTCGGGACAGTGTTTATAAAAATAAATCTGGATTCATTTAATCGTGTACCGCTGTATGCATGTTGCATTGGTTAGCCGGACCGTGAGTCGTTTCTACCGTGAATAAGTGAATTGTAGTCGTAGCGACATGCGGATTAAATTGGTTGTGTGTCAATTGTATGTGTGTATCAGTTTTTGTTATTTGAAATAATAATAATATTTAGTTTATTGTTAGTGAACTTTGTAACACAATTTTTGAAAATAAAAACACGTAAGATGGGTTAGTTGTCCGAGGCATTGAACAAACCAGAGCGGAGATATACACTCGCGTGCATCCGAATCGACTCACCTCTACAAAATGCAATGTGTAATATATTTTTAAAGAATATAT
>PDGT01000018.1:5956224-6077902 GCA_003671415.1 Megathymus violae
GCCTCCACTAGGGATGAAAACAAGAGCTGTTTTTCCTTCGACAGAAACGCCCGCCCACATCATACACGAACCACCGCCATAGGACACTGTTTCGGCGAAACCACATTGCGAAAATCGCTCGCCTGGACGCCGGTAGATTCGAGCTCTCCTGTCGCTACCATGCAGACACACTCTGCACTCGTCAGGGAACAGGACCGATCGCCATTGTTCAGTCGTCCAACCGATGTGTTCGCGAGCAAATGCAAGGCGATCTTGTCGGTGGGCTGTAGTCAATTTGGGGCCTCTGGCAGGCCGTTTTGGAGTCAGGTTGGCATCTTTTAGCCGTCTTCTAACCGTCCATTGACTGACAGCGACTCCACGAACCTCTCTCAGCCGCTGCTGTACAGCAACACCGGTGAGATGGCGATTTCTGAGACTTGTAGAGACGATAAAACGGTCGTCTCTCTCAGAAGTACGCCGCCGCCGACTGTTATCTGGCCTCCTAGAGTAAGAATTTGTCTCTTGGAATCTTCTGTATACCCTGGATACAGCAGATTGGCTCAGATTTAGTCGATGTGCGAATTCTCGCTGGCTAAAGCCCTGTTATACCAAAAGGACAACTTGGGCGACTTCTTCTGGTCTTGTATCCATAGTGGCGGCGAACTGGTAATCGTATCTGGCGGAAATGTGTTCAGGTCAACTTCTGATAAGCGACTGATAAGGGTGCGTTGCTTACGGGGGTTTAAATAGGGGGTGGCACAGCGCAACTCGTTAGTACTGCAAGCAGTAAATTTTACGCACTTACGTTCATGCCACGATATTTTCCAAAGTGGTGATTGGATTAAAATGATAAATGTGTTAATTTAAAGGTAAAAGAATAGGCTTTAATAAAAAATACCTTTTATAAACTTTTTTATTTTTTTTTAAATAAAAACACACTGTTTGTCTATTTTGTATGGGTGAGTCGTTTCGGTTGCACGCGAGTGTAGTATTTACTCAACCCCAGGGCAATCTTAGTCCATTGCCTTTGTACAGGACAGTAAGGCCTCCGAGCAACCGTCATCAGAATGCTATAATTGATGCAGACGTTGCAAGAGGGAAACGGCTTTTTTGTGCACGATGGCATGGAAACTACGAGGGTGTGCACCAAAATATACCTGACGCTATCTTGAACGCATTATTGTATTGTACGCGCAGGGCTTGTATGATTGTAAGCTAAGCTCGAATACGTTACCCATAGACCGCTCGAGTATAAAGATTGATGGAATTATATACACGTTTTAAATATATTGTTATACGTTAAGCTCAGTCACTTGTTAGTTTTAAAAAAAGTTAAGAAATTAAGTGTAATAACTTAATTGTAATTGTTTTAGCTTGTTTTTCTTGTAATTTGTATTTAGTTGTGCATGCATGGGGAAACTACTTTTGCGATGTGATGTTGTTTATTTAATAGGGCGAAATAGCCACTCAATGATTAAGCTCTTTAATAAAGATAAGAAAAAACTTGTAAGAACTCTCTCAGTTTAAAGTAACCAAAAATTCTGACTGCTCATTTACTATCTGGGTCTTGCCTGTTTTACATTGCTCAACAAAATATTTTTGTTAATTAAAAATAGTGACGCATACTCGTACAACCACCGACGTATTTCATTTCTTTATGTAGTGCATAAAAATATATTGTTAAAATTAAATAAATAATGGGTAATATTAGAATTTAAATTAATAGTAAAATATATTTTTGTGTTTTGAATTAAATCAGCGACTTAGTTATTTCTTGCATTAATTAATTTTTTTTTCCATATGAATGTGTATATTTCTATGGAACGGGACCCGCACATCATGGTACTGATTATTATGCACCATGTCTGCCCAATATACTACTAAACAGTTTCTGTTAACGAGTCTGAGTGTTATTCTCTAAGTCCAAATTTTTAAGGAGTACTGTAGCTTTCATCATCATCCGTTCGACATCATGATTTTTGATGATGATGATGAAATTTAGACCTTAATGATGTTAGTAGTTCTGCAAAGTGACCAATACTGACAAAATAACTATTATATTAAGTAGTTACATTTTTTGTTTTCAAGGCACGTTATTAGAGCCTGAGATGATCAATGATAGAGATTTTTAAATTTGAATGTTACTGATGACAATTATCATTAAATACATTCAAATATTCCCATCCATTCAGAAATTCCACTGTTTATCTCTAGGATTCATCCTCAGATCCTCACCATACTTAAAAGGGACCATCACAGTCATCCGCTATGTACTAAAAAAATCATCAAAATCGGCTCTTAAATAAAAATACATGATTAGAGCAAATTAATTTTTTCAAGACGGTTAATTTTCTATTCTAAATTTGGTAACACAAATTCTAAACATTTCGATTTTTAGAAAAATATATAACAATAACCCAACGTAATACACGGGCGCAGACAGAGCTCCATTTAGACCGATAAAATTTTATTTATTTATATTATGTCTTAATTCATGTCATCAGATAATAGTACAATGTCATTATATTGTTTATGTGATACGGAAAATCATTAGAGTGAATAAGAAAAAGAAATGGTCTTAGAATTGAGCCTTAGGATATACACATTGTAGTTGAATTGGCATAATGTATGCTAACATGTTGAATTAGATCCTCCTGATAGCAATCAAATAAAGTAAAGAGAGGATGGCGCCGGCGCCGTATTGGCTAAGTTTGGGATATGTCGTATTCACCTTAATTTAGACTAGTATCGCTTTAAACGAATAACAAAATACCCATGTCATTTTGCGATGCCTCCTTGTTTTCAAAGATAAGTTTAGAAACGTAATCGGGGTAGTCTTTAATTGTATTATGATTTTTAGTTACGGTTATATATTCATAAGTTTGAGACGTCCGTAATTAAGTACCAATAATTTTAACAGTTAAACGTTGCCCAAGATAATCTGAGAATACCTCTGCTGTCAGCTCCCGAATGTTTTAGTAAGAATTTATTGTCTCCTTATAATCCGACACCAACTAGTCTCTCTAAAGAGAGCTTACGAATATAATTCATTCACTGTGCAATATGTCCAGCAGGGCATCAGGGGCATTTATTAACGTTCAAATTATATATTACACATTTAATATAATGAACAGATTTAATTATTAAATATAATGAACGAATAAGTTTAAATAACTAAACCCTGGTCTGGCCAACATACAATATCACAATTAATCGTAACTTTAAATAATAAACATGTATCCAGGTTTAGTTATTTGACCGAAGCGACAAGTGAAGTGGCGTGTCAAAGCAATATAGTTATTAATACTTACACAGCACAGCATGAAATTGGCTACTATATCTTGCGGCGAAGAAACAACAAATTTATATGTTATATCTCAATACCGATTCATTTTGTTAATTGCCGTTAAAAAGGGTTCGAAACGCTTTAGTTACAAATACATAGTTGTTATTCGTACGTATTAGCCCGTGATGAAGTATCGGAGCTCCCAAAGCCTGTTGTTTGACGGCGCACCTCCTGCTATGTGTACAAAAATTCGGTTGAGTTACGCCTCGAATCGGTTCTACCAGGTTACTTATGTGTCACTTTACTACTTTACTTGTCACGGATCAAAACTAGTTCGTGCGTAATACAGTTTAAACAAACTACAGACCTTCACCGACCTCCTAATACTTAGATACTATACATTCAGTAGCATGGCACTTGACAGCAAAGTAAGGCTGTGTTCATGTGGGGTCTCTGGTAGGTGGTTCATGTGACCAAATTACCAGCTCCCGAATATACAAATAAGGATTTATTTGGAGAAGTAGCAATGTGTCTATCTTGTTTCGAATAATCTTCGCTTATACGATTTGCATTCGCTCCACAGACAGTCACTACCTGCTTAGTTACGGGGTCGTTTAACAGCGTTTTGTAGGAATTTAAGCAATAAATGAACTAAAAAGCAATAACAGTAGCTCACCTGGCTTTAGCTGGGTCCTCGCCGCTATGTCTCTTAGTGTGTATCGTCCCTTTTTCTACCGGCGCCAGTTCCCCGGTGCGCCCGGTCGCATCCTGCGCAATGTGCTTATAGTATAATACCTTCTCTGGATTCATGTTAAAGGTTATGAGTACATCAATAGGTCAAAAAGTTTGCGAAATGAGAAAGAATAAAAGGAAATGTTATTTTTCCTTTTTCATTTAATCCATTTCTCGTTAAACTCCACTTAACGTCTTTTGGATCTATCAATTAATTTGTTTTTGTTGTTAAAAAATATGGATTTCTTTTTTCAAAATAAGAAATTGCCGATTAGACCTTATTCATCGTAGCAAATTTTTGTGCGTAGTGAGAATTCTCACTATCGCATTTTCGATGACTTTGACATACCAAACGGTCATAGATAATATTCACAATGGTTGTAGAAGATGCTGTTACCATGACGAGTAATGTAGGCCTTTTTTCACCAAACAAGTGAGAAGCCGAACAGTGATCCAAATGTGCTTTCTGCATGTTGTGTTTTGCGTTCTTTCTTTGGTGTATTTCAAATGTGTGCAAACCATTGCGAAGCGCAACCCAATTTGTCGGTAAGTAACTTATAGTTAACAAACTGTACTTGCTGTTTTCAAATATGAATAGACATAAAGATGGTAATGAAAGATCCGATGTAGGAACAAGTTCAAATAATGAAGTAATCATTTCCCGGCCCTCATCCCAATCACTCGGGGTCGGCACAGTGCGTCCTTTCCTTCCATACATCTCTATTTTCCGTCATTTCAGTGCACAGATCCTTAATCTTCATATCGTCTTCCGAACAGTGATCCGAGTATGCTTTTAGTTTAAATAATTTTTAGTTCAAACAACAAAGTGATAATTATATTATTAACATTACTACCGGGTCGCAGGTTGAAGTAATGGCGGCCCTGCCCGGGCCCGGTCGAGATATCGGACGATACTGTTTGTGATCGCGTGTCGCCACGTGTAAACATTTTATGTCGATAAGTGGGTGGCAGCGAGAGCGAGCCGCAATCCGCTCATGTATGTATGTACATGCTGTCGAGCAGTCAATATGTGCTATGGAATTCGATATTATGATTAGTGATTAACGGGAAATTATAATAATAATATATTTCGATGTTAATTGTATTATTATGAAACTTTAATTGTAAACTTTCAATCATACTTATAAATTAACGATACACGTATATCCATATTGTAATTGAATGTCGATAAGAAAAAAATCGTTTCCTATCATAATTTATATTTTAGAGTATCGATTATAATCTCGATAACAGTACTTTATAAGGTTTTGTTAAATACCTACCTCGAAAACTTCCCAGCCCCCTACAGTACGTTGTCGTTGGAGCGTAAGTTTATCTTTGGTTTCAAAAAATATTGGTATTTCCCATTTTAAGTAATGTTAAATTTGAATACATTCGATTCGGTGTTGTAGGAGATATTTATTTTACAGCATTAAAATTATGTTACGGTTAAATTCGATTAAGTTTTGCTTATCAATGTAGAAAAATCACCCGGGTAATTATTTTGTACTTAGTTATCGACGTGACTCACCCCTAAGTCGTTTTCGTTACGTACGTTACGTAAAAACATAGTTATAGATACTGACCTACTTATCTTATAACTATATTTGTATGTACATTATATGTACATGTGTACACGAGGACTGCTCTGCCGGCAAACTGCTGTTTGACAGAATTTGATCAATTTGACAAGTTTAATTTCACTACACGGTTCGGGTGCACTTCTGTTGAAGCTTTATGCCCGTTCTGAGCTATACACATTTCACTGTGCAATGCGGGAGATATCACTGGCCATTTCAATTCATGACAAAGTTAAAACGATAATGTTAGTAGGTTGGCGGTGATATACCTGCGAGCCTGTGCCGGGTCCGTCGCTGTGGCCGGAGGTGGCCTTGCGCATGGAGGTGAGTCGGTAGAAAGGCGGCGTCTCGGTACGCTCGATGAGGCAGTTGAGGGTCTCCACCGTCTGTAGCTCCGTCATCATCTCGTCCAGGAGCCGCTCGGGCCGCGACCGCGCCAGGTACAACACCACCCGTTTTGCCTGAACGAACGGACATTCATCTTTTTGTACTTACTCTTTCTGAATGGGAATAATAGGATATAGTTATAATAATAAAATCTGTTTATATAACATTACTGTATAATTTATTTATTGGTTGATCCAGCAGACACTACATTTTGTTAGCCGCGTGGGTATCATGTACCTAATCACCGTTATGTGTACCTACTCGATAATGTCAATGAACATGTAAGTTATTGTCAAGCGTTAACTTATTCTATGTAAAAAAAAGTGTGAAACGTGGTAAATTTGACCGATTGATTATTAGTTTGTTGCGACGATCGTTCGTACCTCTCATGGGGTCCGATAGGTGGATAAAAATCTTTGTAAATATGACAAGATAATTAATTTATAAAATATAAAATGACGTTTACAGAACAACGTCAGTATAATGAAAAATTGCAAAATAAACAATATATTAAAACTAACCTACAATGGACCTACACCTAACGGATTCCAAGGATATACACCAATGTATCAACTAACAAAAATATAAGTCATAAGACCATCATGTGGATCAGACGTTACACGGTCAGAGTATTTAGGAGGCAAGCAAGTGCATCAATGCTACCAGTATACATATACGTGTGATATGCATAAACGGTATTAAGTAACAAATAAAAATTTAAATTTTAGTATATTGAAGCAATTAAGCAAATTACTAAGTTTTAATTATGCCAGAAACTACTCGTAACAATATTATTTTTTACAAAAATGTTCAGTGTTTTAAGAACCTATTGATATATCAAAAAGGTATACAGTTATGTGAAAAACTTACGTATGGCAGTAGTTCGTTAGGCGCCATGCCGGACACGATAATCAAATATCGTATGATGACCTTCACATTGTTGGGCCAGCATGCGCACAGCGTCGACCATAATTCTTCGATTTCCTTTGGGTGATTGTCGGAGAACTGGCTCAAGTTGAAACATATTTTAATAAACGCCAATATAAACGCGCAAACGAGAAGCAAACAATTCGTGGAGTACTCTGAAAGTATTGCGTATCAAAAAAAAAATAAGGACCTAGAGTTTTTTTTTCATAGTACATTTTACTCGCATCTACATAGATTTATTTTTGCGAAAATTTTCTAATTGTTTGGTACAAGCCACCTCAGATACCAATTCTGTAACTTGCGAACGCTACTAAAACAAGATCTAGACATAGGACCATAAAATTAATATACTAGCGTAATAGAGGTGCAAAACACAGTGTGCGAATGAGATTTCGGGCTTTACGGAAAAACATACTTGTGAGAAAGAGATGCAAGAGAATTGGCCGTAGGACTGTTTTCAAACTACTCATTCCTCATTAGTCTCCTGTCAAAAAATAGCTGTTTGTTATTTTATTAATTTCTGTTCAATCTTCTGTATTTTATCGGACAAACAACAGTAACCACGATTATGTCGTGTTCTCTGTGAGACTGTATAGCCAATTATAAAAATGACCCAAACTAAGAGACAATCCACAGGTATGTACCGATAGTATAATACTACTTTCATGATCCTTATTGTCACAGAAGTTGATCTTAAAATTATATTATGTAGGACTTGCACAAAATTTATCGATAAGTGGATAATTTTTAAATAGGTAAAAATAAATATTTTTTGTTTTACCTACATTTGTTCGTATTTTTCCTTTTTAGTTTCCATTAATGTAATTCCTTGTAAACCCATTGGACAGAAAGTAGATAGACTGATATAAAGGTGCATCTTTGGCTTTTGAATAGTATTAGCTCCTTAGATTGGTAAAATTTGGCGAATTTTATATCTGTTATTATTATGATATGACAATATCCAGCGAATGTGATATCATATTTATTGACAAATTTAACTATTTTAAGGTTTCTCGTACATGCAGTTCAAAAAGAAAAATGAATTCGAATGTTGAACTAGATAGGTAAGTTTCCTCACAAAGTGTACTGTAGATGTTTTAAGGGCAACTATTTCGTTCTATGAAATCACTGACATCTTGTTAGTGAAGAATGTATACCTAATAAATTTGTTGGTTAGTTCATTTCCGATGGCAATAAGTTATATCGATTTACATAAAATAATAATAATAATATTTTTTTTTTTTTAGTACCATTTAATCACAATTTGTTTTATTTCAATCAGTTTACAAATAAAAAATGTTAATATAAGATGTTGATATAAAGAATCCCCTCCAATAAGGTTAAGTTTAGAGTAGGTGAAGCGAAGTAATGAGAAGTTACTAGAATTATCATGGCATTATGTAATTAACCATGTAATAAATAATCAAGAGAACGAATTAATAACAGCAACATGCATGTGATGGCATACATACATTCATGTCGACAGTGCAGGCACGTAGATCACTATCATCAGTAAAAGTCACTCACACAGTTATCATTTTCACACACAGTTTGTTCGTCTATTACGTTAGTATATTATGTTTATACACAGGACCGATATTACTTTGCGCCGAGTTTCTACTTAAAAGTTGAAAGAAGTATGACGTGCTACCTAATCATGACAATAAGAAAGATAAGCTAAAACTTTATGTATGTAACGAGGAATAAATAAAAAAATTAAACCTTAAATATTGTCGTATTGATATGTCTTCGTCGGAATGAGAATTCTATATTTCCTACATTCTGTGCTATTCGCCCCCTTATATTAGAAATCATTTAACTTTCTATAACGGATTATTCATGGGTTCTACCGTTCGATTACGGAACTCCCTTCCAATACTACCTGTCATACGGTTACATACCAAGTTGCATACTTTCCAGACCTAATTTATATAAGTATACCTTCTTTCAGATTCGACCTGTTCTGTCGTTCTATGTCCCCCTCTTGGCCCCTAATAAAATCCAACGAGGAGTCCATCATGTCTGTTTTATGTCTATATTTTTAATTTGTTTAGCTCCACTAAACTAGCGTGTCAGGTATAAATTGCTGCTTATCCATAAAACAACCTTTTTACAACTTTTCTCTACCACTTTGTAAAGTTTGAAATTGACTGTTAACAATACAGAGTGTAAATAAATTTGACACTTGACACAATTTTGTCGCAGTACTTTGGATTCTCATTGAAATTATGTCATATCAATCCTTCATCAATAAGCTACGTATATAACTCTTGACTGTGGTAACAACAGTACTGTGCCGCACCCCATGTTATCACTGGAACAATTGTTCACAGTTCAAGGTCACACAAGGGTGCGACATGATGTTTGCGTTGTCCACCATCCGTCATGGTGGCCTTTCCGCACTCCGCCATCGCTGCCACAGGTGATAGATCGTGTACATAAACAATTCCTAATGTTATAAAATAAAGCATTTTATAAACTGTGTTTGTCGACACTTACTTCAAATTGATATAGCGTGAAGCGCGATGTAGGACTTTTCAATCACGTGAACGACGTTAAAAACTTCTCAAGTTTTGAGTTTTCCTCAGTAACATTTTCTGTACCGTAGCATCACTTTACTTTAAAATGCGTCACAATTATTATATAATTATATGTTATACAAACACAGTTAATCTATTTTAATGTTTTCTGGTTAACTCTTAATTCCAGATACTGACATGTTAGTTAATTAGCAATTGTTAGGTGTTATTTAAAGGCGGTTGAATTATTTGTTTTAGAGGAGTTGTGGAAGCAAACGTTTTAGTAGAGAACTGGAATACCACGATACTTTTGATATATACTTTTTTCATATGTAGGCAATTTAAATTACACAAAATTGTATCTATATAAAAGGAGTAATAGTAACATTGCACCGGAGCCGATTTTGCACATTAAATATTATAGATTTTTTTTATAAAAACATGCTTTGTAATCGATAACAGATACTAAAATAAAACGTATTTTTTGGTAGCGTTATTTTTCTGTCTGTTCGACCATGTATCGTACCAAAGCGAATAGATGACTCATTATCGGTCATGATCGAGGATACTTTTAATCCGGGGCAATGGATCTGTCTCCGCGAAATAGCAAATACAATTTAATATGGACATTCTGTTGAAAGGGCAATAAATAAATCGTTGACTACATGGCTGCAGGTATCATGATGAATTACTATTTCTAATTCATAGAACTAGAGAAACCTATTTTTAAAACAATATAGATGCCATTTCTAATCTTACGTGTAGATTTTCCGAAGCGAAATCTGGGCGGATTATTAATTTTATATATAAGAGAATCGTTATATAAAAGGTACATGTGTGTTAATGTATATTTGCAAATAATTAATTCAACATACGACGTAATTGATATGTAATAAAAATTGTTCCATAGTATTTTGTCGATTTGCAGATGAAAATCTAAGTCGCCTTCCTAGTAATGATTGTATTGATTGTGTTACTACACACACACACACACACACACACACACATCAGTGATCGAATTAGACTACTATCATTTTGACAGAGATCGGTTATATTTATTAATGGACCGTGAATTTTTTCTACCTATTGCATTTCAACTAGATGTAATATCATATTTTAACAGTATAATATATCTTGTTACCTTCACGGTGATGTAGAAGAGATTATTGAGCACCATCTCGGTGGCTTCCACGGAGCCGAGCCCTTCGCGCCGCCCCGCGCGACCAGCGTCCGCAGCGTGGTACTGTCGACAAGCGATACCACTAATTCACCGCCACACAGACAGCAACGACTGTGTTCAATGTAAATTATCTTTTTTTTTTGTTATAATAATGGTACGAGATGTCGACATTATAATTCCTATTCACAAACGAATCTAAATGACTAATATTCATTTAAAAGTTTTGCATGCTTAGACGCAACTAAATATGTGACCTTGTAATTATTATTCCTAATAGTATTGTACCATCCCATTTACTGCAAATTAATTAATATGAATCGGTCGAGGTTCATATATTGATTTGAGATTACTAATAAAAAAATTCATACGTTCAGTGTTTTCAAGGGCGCGTTTAGAGTTCGTAATATAAGCTTAAAACATTTAATTAAAACAGCCTCGCAACTCCTGTCTTCCATCACAATCTTTTCATAATCGTTTCCGGTATTATTGCACTGTCTGTCTGGCGGCTTCATCATCGTGGTATTGTGGCGGTACAATGTAGCTAATGCTAATTTCTAACAATGCCTTAGGACCTATACAATACAATTATCCAATCTAAGGAAAGTAAGTAGGCGCGGTGCGCTCGCTGATATTGTACACACACCGACTACCATTTGAAATCTTTCTGTTACTTTCTAAAAAATATCTAAGGTAATAATATATATACATATCCAAATATATATAAGAGATATTAACCAGGGATGTTATGGAGCTCTGTCACGGTAACCGGAACCATCGGATATCCGAAATAAAAATATATCCGAGACCGTAACCGAATCCGATAAAAAGTTTCGGAAAATTTCGGACAGCGGTAGTCTCATAAAGCAAGTTGTGACTGGTTTACGTCGACCGAGCCGATACATTAGCCGCGTTGTTCTGATTTTAGACAGTTGTTATTATTCAATTTGCTTTTTCTGTGTTTATAATATCACATAAATCCTAGAAACAAAGCCAAACTTTGTAAATACATTATATTTTTTTTAGTCGTAAATCCTTTAATATCCGTAACCGAAATTATCCGAAACAACCGGATAATCCGCAATAATATGATATCCATAACCGTAACCGAAAACCGTAAAATATAATTCATTCAAATTTCATATCCATAATATCCCTAATACTAACTATAGTGTGAAAATGAAATTGCTTAATTTTGTTTACACCCGTAGCACCTTGCTACGGGATGACTACGAAAATTTAAATATGAAATTATAAATATAAAATCATTGTACAATAAGTAGAGCGCTTTAGTTACCTAAATTGAATTGAATATGAAAAAGACCTGGCCCTTTATGTCGGTTCAGTTGATAGAAGATAAATTTATATTTCAAAACAATTCAATTTTTAGTTGTATTACAATATGCAAAATCGTAATTTAAAATGATGTGTATAAGATCTAAAATGAATGAAAAAATGACAGCCTCCTGTGAGGATCGAACCCACGACCCTTGGTTTACGAGACCAATGCTCTAACCACTGAGCTAAGAAGGCTCAGAAATCTGTGACGTAATTCTCAAGGACATAACATAAATTCAACAAAAAATTCACGAAAAATTCGTGTTTAAAGTGGATTTATTTCATTTTGGATTGAATTAAAAAGGTGAGTAGGTTTCATTTAAAATAATTTGGGGTATGTATTTAATGTTTTCGTTTTATTTCGTAATGGTTGATGCATATATTTGAACACAACACGAGTATCTTTACACGGCGAAGGTCCTATATGTTTTGTTGCATGCGAATTAATTACATTGCGGCAGGAAGTCACCGCATCGGTTTCCAGCATAACAGTATCCGTTTGTGCACGCGGCGAGCCGCCTCCACACTCCGCCACCGGCCGCTGCACCGATACGACTATGTATGTTTAAGCGGTATGGAAGTTGATTTGAGTCGAATACAAGATTAATGCTGCTGTGTACATTTTATTGCGCAATGTAACGTACGGGTCGTCATTGCATTATCAAGGTGACTTCGACATTATGATGTACTAATACGACAATTACTTGCAGTGTGGACACCCAGTTCATTCTATATTAACTACCCCATATTGAAACGAATAAGATGCATCGCTGCTGTCGAGATTGATTTCTCAGTCAGAAATATCAATAAACAACAAGTGTCGCAGCTAGGTCGCGTGTCCGTATGTCTGAGTCGTGGTCGTGTGTCTGAGTGTGGGCGAATGAGGTGCTTCATCCAGATACTGAACGGCAGGCAGCAATACATCCCAGGCCGATCTTAAAACTTAACTTTTGGAAAATTCCATATATGAAATATCTACGTGAAGTAAATCGCGGGTTACTCGTAGAATTTATAAAAAATATTGTTGTGTATGAAAATATCTATCCTTAGTAGATGTGTGTAATGTGACGGAGATAACTTCCAATACTTCACTAGTTAGCATCGGCTTTGAACAATCTTGGTATGTAGAAAACACTCGTTATTCGTTTAATTTGTTCCTAAAGAAAGATGAGATATCCATCAGTTTGGTGAAGTGATAAAAAGTCGAACAATCGTTTTGTAAGTACACTTGGCATACATATTTTTACACCATAAAGTTCAAACTTGTTGCAATGTTAAAACACGGAGGAAGCTCGATCGATATAAAATGCGTCTTTGTTATTGTGTCTTGAAAATATTTTTGAGTATGTCCTCATACGACATGGGCTAACTGTACGAATGTTACAGGATATTTTATCTTCTGATGCTAAAGTTACAGATTTCACCATTGATTTCATCGTGAACTTAAACGTCATCAATGTATTTCATGAGAATTTAGAATTCCCAAACATAAAACTGCGTCAAAGCCTGTTACCTGGTTACATGCCGTTTAGACTTTTTGATTTCAATTATTTAAACTAATATTATAAAACAAGAGTGTGAATTCTGTGGCTTTGTGTGTATGAATAGGTTAACATAATATCACGGCATCGTAATCACGGCACTTTTCTTTACATAAAATAAGTTAATATTTGAAAACAATTCCATCTGATGGTAAGCGGTGATGAAGTCTAAGCAATAAATGAGCAACATATTATGTCCAATAAATTAATTGTATCATTATCAAATTCACATTTATATGTTAAATGGTTTTAACATAATATATCAGTAATAATAAAAATAATCATGACCTTGTTAGTTTAATTAAATAAAAATTGTTTTACAATAATATTTTGTAAAACTAGACCACGTTGAGTAGGTAGTAGTAAAAAGATAAAAAAATTAAAACGGAGTCACGTCTATACATGTAATAAAATTCTGATTGATCGCTTTCTGTACATTAAGTATATATGAGAAAAACTAGTATTAGGGTTTATGTACCTTAAGTATATATGAGGAAAACTAACGAGATAGAACACAAAACAATAGTTGTTAGAATTTTTGTCTGTTTGTAATCTCAGAAACGGTCTTACCGATTTCGTTCTGTTTTTTACTAATACGTAAGCATCACTTAATACTTAGTTTATTTCATTGTAACCTGTCCATAAATAAAAAAGTTATAAATTAATTTAAAATAATGCGGGTACTATGTCTTAGCGTAAGGCGTAATTTTGCCGCAGTGAACCGAGGGCAGTTTGTTGGTTAAAAAACAATCCTCAGCGGTGATACGCGCGGCTTTTCGTTTTGTACACTGCGGCCACGGTCGACAGACTTTCACAGATCCGCGTCACGTCAGATGAGACAACATCGTATTATTTATTAATACGAATATAGTTATTTTACAATATATGCAATGGGTTGTTAAAGATTTAATTACGAAATTATTGTTAAATAGCGTCAATAAAGTATTTAATTACATTTTCAAGATATTTCGCAAACAAAAATTATACTGCTGATGAAGGTAGCTTGAAGAAATGACAACACAAACGATCACAAATACTACAAATAATGTACTATTCCACTTGTAAGCATGAGTGAAAAGTAATACTGTACTTAGTGTACCTGAATGTAGGAGAGAGGGTTGGTGGGTGGCACGTTCGGGTCCACCAGCTCGATGTTCACCAGCCACGGCAACAAGTACTGCAGGAGCAACTGCCGCACCTCCGTGCGCGCCGTTTGGAACCGCGCAGTGATCTCTGCACAGTATATATCGTACATAGTAGACTGTATAGTCTACCATATCCATATGACATATTTATAACAACTTGCACCAATGTGATAATCTAAGACGACATTCTAGATAAGAACTAGTAATCTGTTCTCGCTTCGTTTAGAAATAGCGCCTGTATTAGATATAAACATATTAATTTATTACAAAAGCTGCGCGCAGGCTGTCATAATTTTATTGACTGCCCGCGGGAACGGATCGTTTTCCTGGGATCAAAAGTATCCTAGGTTATGACCCGTAATTTAAGTATTAAGATGACAATTATTATCCAATTCTCTTCAGTGTTACTATTACTGTGAAACGTGGTCAGACAGACGGACAGACAAACAAAAATTTCGGTAAAATATGTTTTGACCTCAATATCAATGTGTACATGCGATCTTTTTTTTAGTTTTATTACTTGTATACATTGAAGTCGTGATGGTCGTGAGACATCAGAAAATTTTGCGAGAAAATTTTTTTTGTTTGCAAAAGTGTTCTAATGAATTGTTCCTATACATATATTGAATGTCTTCGTCTGTCGTCGAGCCCTCCCTGTGTTATATAAAATATACTTTTGCGTAGCACGATCGCAGCACTGCAACGGAGATATGCTACGAGCTATGGGTTACACGGTTACGATTATAAATTAGTACATGACCAGTGCGAATAATAAGTGGTTTCTATATTACATCCAATATGCTCCGGCACCAACTGTCAACTACACCAACAAGTATATTTGTGACATTGACAGACTTTATGTTATCGGAGATAGAAGCGGCTGACATTTTTTTATTATTTTAAGAGCATACGAATTCATTTGCACTTTACATTACCTTATCGACCTAACTTCCTACACAGGATACAGAAACTGCTGCTCATTTTGGTAATTATTTCATTATCAATTATGCGTTGTTCAAAATATTTTTTTATTCAGCATATAATGCCTAGACAAAATTCAATTATGTATAAAGGATTTATTTCAATCGGTCTCGTGTCAATCAAAATAATAGGTGTGTCGAAGGTTATTTATAAACACAATGTTGTTATAGTGAAAATAAAAACTTCTTAATATAATAAATATGTTTGGGAAACACTCGTCTAATGTAACATGAATAATAACGAAGATAACTGAAGGGTGAAAGGTTACGGTTAATTGTTAGCGCTTCGATTTTTACTAGCTTGTTGTTGCTGTTACTGTACTTTGATACACACTTATTTAATGATAAACTAGTAACGACCTACGCGACAATTATATAATATATAAAAGTATACAGTGATATGCATGTGAGTGGTACAAAACAATAAAATATCATGACTGTACATCGACTGAAAAAAATCCCATAAGAATATATAAAATTAGTACAGGTTCATAAAAGAGAGAAAGCACCAGGTGTGGACAGTAGGCAGGCAGTCTTTTCGCTGCGACGAATCCCTTCCAGAGGGTTGTTAGTTCGACAACAATTAGAAATGGGATATTCAAACAACTTTACACGGTGTGCAATCATTAAACTCCCGAGTGATTTAACGGTTGGTTCGGGTAAATTTTCAGTAATCTTCACATTTGTTACAATCTTCACATTCTTCACATCTTCACATTTGTAATCTTCACAATTACAAGTGAATTAAATTTACAACATCAAATAGTAGACACAGTCATCCCATATCGACTGCGCGATGCGATTTGCGTCTGCGATGATAACGCCGTCCCTACGTCCAAAGCCACTTGCATGTAAATAAAATTATACTGACCTGAGAACATGGGCATCGTGAGCTCCGGGTGAAGCTGTGACAGTTGCCGCGATAGGTACAGCTGCGAGCGGCAGTACGTGGTACACAGCAGAACATCTAGTGTGCCACGCCCCTTCTCCGAACCTGCGGAAACAATTGCAAATTAGAACTACAG
This sequence comes from Megathymus violae, assembly GCA_003671415.1. Classification (NCBI taxonomy): domain Eukaryota; kingdom Metazoa; phylum Arthropoda; class Insecta; order Lepidoptera; family Hesperiidae; genus Megathymus; species Megathymus violae. Next base: position 5,972,841 of record PDGT01000018.1, read on the forward strand.
CGCCCCATCCAATGCTGCTCTTATCAGACAATACTGTCCTGTCACACGTATAGAGAATACGCACCACCAAAAAATAGACGGGGGCTTGGCAAAAAGTGTAATGCTTTTTAAAATTACAAACAACAGACCTATATCATATTTTGCTATCAACGTAAAGGTCACATCTCTTGAAGTTCAGTAACAAAACCGTACTACCTACTGGCAAACTGTTGCTCCTGAAAAGCTTGAATATTTATATGTCATATGGTAAATACTCTAATGTTAGATTTTTTTTATTAATTTCTTAGAAATCGATCGATTTTTGTGATTTGATTTTTTGTGAACTGATGTATCGGATTTAAAAACTGATTTTTTAAGAAAGAACCGTCGCCGTCTCCGGCCTCCCGCGGCGTTGCTGACAACGCATTGCACTCGTTGTGTTGCGTATCAAGTATCTCGACCATTTATTCAAATATCTAATATTTACAGTCATTTACGGACTTGCAAGTGAAGAAGTCATTTCTCGAAAGACCCCCCTTGCTGCTTCATATTATCATCGTCTACAGAAGAGACCCCTCCAAAATTTGAAATGACGAAGAACTAAACACACACCAAGAACTAAAACACACACCATACTATATATGTATATACAGTAAGTAACAACTAGTAGAAAAAAATCCTAATTTTCTATAACTATTAGTAGAAACAATTCATTTATCTCAAGACATTCAGTAATATATAATTAAACACTTGACCGTTATTTGAAGCTTACTAGATTGAGAGAGGCGTTCAGTTGACTTCCGCAATATCTTCCCTCTTCTTCACTCCTTCCTTGCCCTTTAACCTATCTATCTCGCTCACACATCTGGTTTTCCTCCTCCACCAGATGGCTCGGCCCGAGTTTTCCAGGTACAAAGGCCGTATTCTAAGATACATTCCCGTCAAATTCTCCGCAGTGAGCAGTTGTCTACTAGACAACAGTCAACAAGTCAACAGTGCGCTGGAATTATAACCTCTATACCACATAGATACCGAGTTAGTGTTGTGAGTGCAATAGTGCATATTAATTGAGTGAAAAGTGAAACCATCAAGTTTAAACTGTAAGTAATTTTTTATTATTAACATAATTATGAAGTCTGTACAACCATGGCGAGTGGGTAAAGCACTTATATTAAACGGTGTTACCGTTCGGCTTTACGAATAATAATACTACGCAATAATATTCTTTGCACAGGAAACTTACCTCTAGCTCTTCTATAATTACATTTTTATTTTTTCTACCTATATTTTTAACAACTATTGATAAAAACGAACGATTTTATTCACTAATCATCGCCTTAGTATATCTTTTTCTTTCTTAAACTACGCTACATTTTTATAATTTCTGGTACAATTTTACATTATTTTCAAATTATACAGGTCATTTAATACTAATTGTTTTACATTTCTTTCTCGCTGATCAGCATTATACAGTTTCGACTTTTAGAATGGCTGATCCAAGAGATAATATTGCGGTACCGGTCCATCGGGCTGCAGAATGACTGATCGACATTAAGTCAGCGTCACGAACGGATGAGTTCTAATTCGTCCAGTAGTAGTAGGTCTACTTCCTCGACCACGTCATCATCAGGGTCGCGTCATAAGAGGCAACGTCTTCGTCGTCACCTTAAAAAGGGGGCACAAACGTAGTCGCAAAGATGACTTATTACACAAATTAAGCTGTATGAATTACTTAACCACATTTATTTTGGGAGTGTAAACCAGTACGTTTAACATGTGCGAATATACCAGGGAAATCTATTGGAACCCCACCTTGTGTTACTGCAAACGTAGAAGATAGTGACAAAATTTCTCTAATGGATTACAGATTATTATATGAATCCGGATGTGAGGAGGACAAAGTAGGTGACACGCATAAATTTAAATTTGATATTCAGGTTAAGCTAAAAGAACCAGCTATTCACAGGGCTCCTGAACAGTTCGTAGAGTTGTTGTGAAATATTCGACATTTTGACAAGCCTGAGTGGACCGAAGTTAGATACTCAGAAGTACAGACGTCCTGCAATCACACGCCTGGTTTTACCAACCTAGAAACCAATAAGGAAATAAAGTCCTATGACTCACTTCGACACTTATCATATGCTGACATAGCTTATGGTGTACTGACTTTTTGCATCTTAAAACAAAGAGAGGTATTGCAAAATACCATAATGCATTTCATCACCTGGACTCGCGAAAAAGGTAAGATGTCCCCTGATACTTTGCAGGAAAAGATTACAGAATTATTTTCGCAGGTTCAATATCAGAAGGTTTCGTCAAACATGCTCCAGTTAATTAGTGGACATTGGGCTGAAACCATATAAATGCGCAGATATGGAATTATGAAATACGGTCTAAACTCACTTATCAAGTCCACTCTACGCAAAATCCCACCATCCAATCAATATATTTTCAAACTTTCATTTCACAAATGATAGGGCAACTTGTCCTCGAGAAGCTACCACCGAACCCCAGCTTCATATCAACATTGTTTTTGGTTCCCAAGGGAGATGGCAGCAGTCGGCCCATCCTCAACTTAAAAAACCTCAACAATTTTGTTCACACAGAACCATTCCGGCTGAGAAATATTTTTCGTGTCCCAGATTTTCTTCAACTAGAGGATTGATGAGCCAAGGTGGACCTCTCACAGGCGTACTTCAATATATACTGGTAGCTCAGACTCACAAGCGATTTCTTCGATTGCTATACCAGGGAAATCTGTTGCAAATGACATGCCTTCCCTTTTGCCCTCAGTACAGCGCCCAAAGTGTTCGCGTCCCTGACAAACTGGGTTACACAAATTTTAAGATAGGAAGGCATTCGAATATTAATTTACCTGGACGATTTTCTGGTGGCGCATCAGAACCGTCAGATACTGCAAAGCCGTATTCAAATAGTACAAGAGCGACTACATCATTTTGAATGGCAAATACACTTTTAAAAATCGGTCAAGTACCCCTTGCAAAAATCTTATTTTTCTCGGTATTTTATGGAATCCTTGGCTCAACAAGAGATCGTTGCCTCTCGAAAAGATAGTAAAATTAAAAGACAGGTTACTGGGCTTATTAAAAAGGATTCAACAATTTTGGATACTCTACAGAGTTTGGTAGGCCTTTTAAACTTTGCCACGCAAATGTTTCTAAACAGCATCGTAAAAAAGTCTCACAGTATTACATTCATCTACCTCCAGAAGTACACGAGGACTTGAAATGGTGGCTACAAAACTGTCACCGGTCTTCTTTAATCCATTATCCCCCAGCCACACATTTTCTAACAACCAACGCATCGGATATAGCATAGGGGGCTCAAATAGACGAATGTGCTCTATCAGAATCCTGAACGAAAAAGGAGCAACAGCTTCATTGCAATCGGAAGGAGATGATCGCAGTCATTCCAAGTCACTCCAATTGGAGGATCCAAAATTGTGCAGGTCTACGATCCTTATTCAGTGCGATAGCAAAATTGTCGTAGCCTTTCTGCGAAACGAAGGCGGGACCAAATCCGAACCTCTGATGCGATAAATAAAGGAAATTTACCGTCAACTAGAGAAGCATTACATACACCAGAAAGCCCAATATATTCTCCGGAAGTACAACACGCATGCAGACCACCTGTCTCGCCACCGAATTCCACCGGAATGGCATCTCTTACCCAAATGTACGGATAGAATATTCAAAAGGTTCGGGGTGCCTGTAATAGACCTATTCGCGTCAGAACGGGCAAAAGTAGTAGCGAAATATGTGTCGTTAGATCAAAACGACTCCCAAGCGATGTTCCACGATGCCTTCTCTCGAACTTGGACGTACCAGCTAGCCTGGATATTTCGTCCACCTTACCTGATACCGAAGGTGTTGGCTCACCTCAATTCGGCAACAGGCATTTCTCCTGGTAGTTTCAAGATGAGAATGCGTTTTTTGGAGGGCGGATCTGAAATCCAGAGCAATAGATCCCCTATACACAATTCACAAGCTATACTCCTGTTTGACAGACATAGCGACTGGCCTTCCATCCCCCAAGGTCCACGAGATGATATTGATAGTGTGGAAATGTGACAGTGGTCAGGGAACCAACTCTTAAAATCCTCCTGGCGTCCATCTATTGTAAAAACCTGGGTAGCATGGAATAGATGGCTTAATTGGTGCAAGCAACATAAAAACAATCCACTACATCCGACAGGACAAATCTTAGCTAGCTTCTTAGCAGATCTGTATATTATACACGGTTTTGCTTATAATACAATTTTACTACATAAATCGGTTCAAATAAGGTAAGTATTTAATATGTGTTTTATTTTCAGGTAAAACACTGCTAATAATAGAACTAATATTTATAACCTGCCTGAGGTTGCCTGGACCTCATCACCATATTTATTTAAGACCGTTTCGCTCGTATTTACTTATAAAAAAAACAAGCAAATCCAACTACAAATGTCGGAAGAACGCTGAGCATACACCCAAAAAATATATTACAAACAAATAACCTTAGTACAGATCAAACCTTATAAAATATGGATCAAATATATATACTTCTTCCTCGCTCCTCTTTTAAAAATTTAAAATACCTATAGATAGTGTAGGTACATTGGTAATGAAAAGCTTTTCTCAACCAACTTTACTGATGGCAAATGAAAGGCTTGTTATAAGGGAATGGCACACAGATCTGACCTACCCCAAATTTTTAGTTCTTTTTCTGGTATGACTTCGTTTTTTGCTCACTCTCATTTTCAAATCTATGTATTCCACGACACATCGTTGATCTTTATGTATACTGCCTTAAAATATTGGTATTGAGTTTGAATTTCGCTTTTTGGGCGTAAAAATTATCTAGATGCTAAAACGAAGTTATTTTAGCTTACCACCACCCTATTAACAAAGTTTTGTTCATTGTATGTTGATTTTAGTTTTTTCTGTGAATCACATGTGTGTCCACACTGACTCTTAACATTCTTTTATCTGGGATTTTTGAAGTTAGTATTCAAGCGATTGACTTTTATGATCACGGCGTTGCCTGTTAATATATTTTAAGTAATTACGAAGTAAGTACTAAATAATTTAAATATGTGAAGACATAGTTTGGTTATGTCTTCATATAGCCCTCAAAAGTTTCAACGTCCTTGTATGGGGCTTGGTGTTCGTGTTTATAATAAGGTTCTAAAGTTGATACGTGAGTTACCCATTGGAACTTTCAAGCGACAGGTTAAAGCACAGCTTATAGGTTAAGGATATTATGGTATAGATGAATATATTAATGACAAGGATGCCCGGAAAAATAGTGTCCAAACCAGTTCCGCGCAGGTTATAACTTACTTTGTAATTGACATAATATGTTGTCTTCAAAGATGTGTTGAGGCGTTTCTTCTTCTCAATGTTAAAGCACTTTTTATAAACAGTAATATAATCAAAAAATGACGTGCATACATTTACAGAATACATTAGCGATTAAATTATTTTAAACTTAAGAAATGCCCGTTAGGAATGAAAAACAATATTATAAACTCTGCTAAAAATCACATTGTGCGTATTGGTAAGTAAAAATATGCTTATTTAAGGGTGAATACGAATGATTTTAACTCGGAATATCCCCTACTTTATTCGAAACCTGAACAGCCAAAACAAAGATATTTTAATATATTTAATTGACATTTGTTAATGCTGAGCTGTATTATCTACTTACTATTTAGATACACTATTATTCAGCTTCTTTTGACAATTTTCTGTTAAGGTTAAAGGTTAGTTTCTGTAAAGGTTTTGTCCAGTTACGATGTCCATTCAATTCTTGCGTTAATATTGTTGAGCGCCTTAAGGGATTTTGCAAATTTAGATCTGTTAATCGACTTTAGGCCTGATTTTACTAAGAGATATGAGAATTGTGATACGTAAATTACTGAAACAAAATGAAGAATGAATGTGCACTATAGTCAACGTAACAACTTCAGTGTTGAAGTAAATATATACTGGTAAGAGGAAACGAGGAAGAATTACGTTAAGAATTTGTCCGAAGAACCCGCTAGCGGAGCCTCAATGCCGAGCATTGCGTATGTGCCAGAGAGAATTTGAGCATAGTGAATAAAAAAATTATTGGAGGAATATTTTTGTAAACTAAAATACTATATTACAGTAAATGTACAGGATCTTATTATTATAATTACAAATAAAAATATTTAAGAAAACGACTATTTCAAACCGACGGCGTTGTTAATCAACCTTCTTTTAATTCATAAGTATGGGAATTGGGAGAATAAAATGCTCAAATTTACTTTATACTTTGCCCAATGTGATGTATACAAAAATTTAAAGAGAGTGCAAACTTTATAAGTTAGTATAGCATACACATATATAAATAAGCTTGTTTAACACTATTTAGTCAATCACTAGTACCTATGGATTTTACCTACGTGACATCGAGCAAAATATACAATTGTCAACCCGGACAAGGTCGGTGCGAGCTGCTATTGTTATTCACATTCAAAATCAGTTAACCATTTAGGTATTTTGTAAATTCACTTAATCTACCTATATCTAACTAGTATCGCCACGCTCGCTACACTTTGGAAGAATACGCGGACCCATAGAACCATGGACCAGATAGACGTATAATGTAAGTTTGAAATATACCAAAGTATCTAAATCTGTTCAACGGTGTATAGACATACAGAGAGATACAAAAAAGTGTTGTAAGAATGCACATGCAAAAGGAATTGTTACGTGTTGAGTTCGTTATATTATAACAAATCAACTAACTTTGTAGGCGGCATAGCAAACAGCATTTCCGTGTCAATGGATTAGAGGGTTGCATAGCAGAAAAATACGAAACATTCACACTACACAAAATGATTCGATACAGCAAGCACATATTAACCTTTTCATAGCATGTTTTGATTGATACTATGCCAAAAAAAAATTAGGTAATTGGTAAAAATACAATTATTCTTTTTTGGATTAAAATATAACGGTTACCACTTTTGGCTACGTAGGTAGTGTAAGTACTACGAGTTATAAGGAATTTTTTTAATGTTCAATAAACACAAATATGATAAAACTTGAAACCGATGTGAAATGAATAATCTCAGTTTATTTTTTGATTCTAAAATGGTTAAATTGCGATGAATATCCACCTTGACGATACGCCCACAACGTGGTTCTTCGAATGTGACATTATTGAACCCATCTCATTGGACACCGGCGCTGAATGTGTTAAAGTCAATATCAATTTATTTACTTAAATAATAGCAAAAATTCTCATCAAAACGACGAGACTCTTATTTTGGAATTTTCAAAGCAGCATAAATAATTTAATTTACGTTTTTTACTAGCGGCCCGCTCCCAACTTAGTTCGGGTTCAACAATTGATTACATATACAGATACACTCGACCTAGCCTAAGATAATTTTTCAAATAGATGCCGTGGTATCGGAGATTACTTTCCGCATATTACTAACTCAAAAAATCGCGCTCTCTCTATATGATATTAGTATACATGACAAATGACTGTTTATAAAAGATTCTCATAATCCAGACCACGAAGCAAAACCACCAACAAAAGCACGGAGAATAGTGAGCATCTGGTGATGTTCATTTGTCAGAGTAGCGGCAGAGGTAAAGATCGTTATGATGAACATTGTTAAAACTGTGATGTCAACACACACACAACAGTCAAACGTTACGTTTTCGTATCGCCTACGCTAGGTTTATCAGATTCCAAGTACTGTATTCATTTTAAAGAAACCTGTGAAGACTGTGAGACTATAATACAGTAGACAAACTTATATATGTTATAATATAATGTAACTGTTGTTATCATGTTGACTTTTAAAATATGCGTTGAGTTCGTTTTCTCGCCATACATTCTCCTGGATAATAAAGAACCTTTGAGTATGTATGTATGTATAAGTATAAATGGTTTTTGTTACGAAGTTGCGGGAGTCTATGAATAGCTTTTAAGAAGGCGGAGCCTTTTAGTTTATATAATACAAACTTATTCATATAACAACGGGCACCCGCCGACTTCGTTCCGGTTCAACAAGTAATTATATGCATGATTATTTATCAGTTTTATGTTTTTGTCTCGATCAGACATCATTAGGTTTACTGATATTTTATATAGCCTATCGTCTGTGCAATCATGTGTTCTCATTGTCAAATTTTCATTAAGATCGGTCAAGCTGTTTCTGAGTTATAACAGGACATACAGACAGATAAAAAAAATTAAAATCGTTATATTGATTTCAGTGAGTCATAAAACGTCTATCTATCACTAAATTTTATAAAAACAAATGCAATGTATGGATAGAGTAGCTCTACAGAGTTTCTCGTGTTAACGGACTTCACCATCTAATCGAAGGGCTACATCGTCACTTACCATCAGGTGGAATTGAACTCAAATATTTACTTATAAACACCAAGAAATTTATATTTTAATAATGGAATGTTTCAATAAAATGTTTTTCAGATATTCGGAACAGCAAAGCAACAGGCAAGCTTTCATTTACATAAGAAAAGGTTGTTTCGGTGGGCGCTTTACATGAGGTCTTAAAAGATATATGTATGTTACATTGTCAGCAGGCGGCAGGTCCGGAGGAGACGGGCGGGGCGCGCGCGGGCGGCTGCACCGCTGCACCCTGCAGGCTCCAGGAGAGGCAAGAGGGCGGCGCGGTTACGCCTATAAAAGTCGCCCGCAGGCCTCCGACCTCAGTCAACTACGGATGACGCCGCGATCGCGCGGTGAGTCATCTCTTGCCGATCTCCCGGCTTCGGGGCGATTTCAATGTAGTAAAAACTTTGACAAATGGTGTTCTTCAGAATGAGAACAAAATTAAGATTGACTTTTGTATTTCTTCTCCTCAAGATGATAACATCCGGTATGACAAATCTTAATGATCAGCGTGATAATCAAAATAAAACCAATGATTTTCTTGATGAATACTCTCCTGTGCCTAATGATTCTCTAGGAGCTGGGTTTTCCGGTCTGCGGGATTCCGAGAGTACTAATGCTTCAGACTACGAAACAGTGGTGGTGCGGCCAGCCAGTCCGATAGATAAATATTTTACACCAATTTTGATTATTCTCGGCATCAGTGGTAACATGTTGGCCCTACACGTTTTTTTTTTCAGTAAATTAAGGCATCAATCGACCAGCCAATATTTATCTGCTCTTGCAATATCAGACACGGTCTTCCTTGCAGACCTCTGTCCACCATGGTTAAGTACAATGGAAATTAATAGCATATTTCATCGAAATGCATACTGTAAAGTTTTTGTGTACATATCGTACGTGACCTGCTGTCTGAGTTCGTGGTTGGTGATAGCTTTCACCGTCGAGAGATTCATCGCGATCCAGTATCCACTGCAGCGCCCGTCCGTATGCACCGTCAGAAGGGCACGATACATTATTGTGGCGTTAACGGTGGGAGCCATGTTGGTTAATCTCCCTGTGATACACTTCGCCGGTTCGGAGAACCAAATGTGCCACATAGACAGAGAGAAGCTGGAGGAAGCCGCCAAATTTAATTGGGTGGACACTGCATTCACATTCACAATACCACTAATGTTGATCATATTCTTCAACACCTGGATAGCTGCTCTAGTATATAGATTGGAAAGAGATCGGATAAAGTTAACACAGGAAGAATTGCGAGCGGCCGCCACGATGGGCCAGCGAAAATCGCGCGATAGCGACTTCATCTACTTGCGCTCCCAGCGACGAATCACCAACATGCTGCTCGTTGTTTCCACTATTTTTGTTATATTTAACAGTCCAGCTTACACTCTGCGTGTATGTGGCTACGCCTATGATTTGGTGAGTTTTTTTATTGTAATAACATTTCCGTTTCGGTATTTGGACTTAGGTCAGGCAATAAGTTTAAATTTAAAATCATTTATTCATTTAGATGTTCTATAAATTATACTTATGCACGTCAATGTTTGCTTCTATTACCATTTCTACAAGGTGCTTTAACATTAAGGAGAATAAACGGCGAAAGAAATTCCTCAGCACATCGTTTAAAACACCAATTACAAAGTAAATATAAACCTGCGCGGTAATGGGTTCGATACTATTATTTCCAGGCGTTCTTGTCATTAATATATTCTTCTATACTATCTACACCAATTACAAATTACAATTATAAATGACTTGTAAATTGGTCATTAATAACTGTAAAATTACATTGCTGTGCGCTTAGACTGATAATCTATTTTGATTAGATATAAATAAGTCCGTCCGTTCAAGGAATGTACTCCTGATTGTTGTATTCTAACCAAATATATTGCTACAAAACCCAATGAAATCACAAATCACATGTAATTAATTTTAATCTAACAATATGGTTACGGATCTGCTAGATCGCGTGGTAGCGAGGTGCGATTTTTTTAGTTTAAAATAAAAGCGATGTATATAATATGCTTCAATGTTTTAGCGGGCGAGTTGATTGCTATTCCGCGGTAGGATCCTTGTTCTGTATGGTCACCGAATAAGGCCACGGTGGTCCAAATCGCTTCAGCTGCCTGTAAAACTGCAGACACACACTCCTCTCGCTAGCGTCACGCGACACTTTCCAAATCATGCCGCTCTGTGCTGTACAGTGTTCGTTACATGTACCTTCAAGTACATATGCGTGAAAATGTATTTATATGGCTTTTTAACTTCAGTACATTTTATGAAGTTGAATTTCGAACATTTCTTTTTTCGCATTTCGAAATAAGTACTTATATAGAAAATCAAAGATCAAGAATTATTCAAAGGCTTCATTTAGTGGTTTTGAAAATATGTGACGCGGGTGAGTTAAAATTGGACTTTACTTTTTGTCGTTTGTTACAGACGCATCCCCTGTGTCACACTTTTGCGAAGCAGTTGCCTCATAATATTAAATTTATGGTTAATTTATTTTACTGAAATATTTTTAATATTACAGTTTTAATATAATTTACAGTTAGTTATTAAGAACTCAAAGACAATTTTTGCAAAGTCAATTGAGATGCATATTAAATAAAAGCTGTATAGTTTTATGGCGACCGAATGGGAGCCGGTGGCGGCTTGTACCCGCTACATTACTGCACTCCTGACCTTAGTTTGTCTTCGTGACACCGTGGATAATAGATAATAATTCTATCTGCTTGTTCATAATGATTATAATTGTTTCTGCTTATTCACATATGTACATAAATCGTTATAATCAAATTATAAATTAAACCCTCTTACTGAAATTCCGAATCGCAATCTGATAAACACAAGGAAACACACAGGCGTAAGTGTGCACGCTACCGTTCCGTTCTCATTAGTTTTCTGCTCAGTTTAAATCATTTATGGCATGTCTAAAAGGAAATATGTGAGCTAGCAAATTGTTTTTTGTTAGCGCATTTTTATTGCAACGCGCAAATAAACGATTGTTTATTTAATTTGTCAAAAAGTAAAACAATGTGCTTTTATATAAATTTCATTGTAATTAATTTTTCGCACCAACTAATCTGTCCTATATATGTTTTATACACAGTTTTTGATCCCATTTACCATCATTATATATATATCACTACCTCTAAAATCTCACACACCACCCTACACACAACTCAACCCCCACTCCACCATCTGCCCGTCTATTCACGCCCATGCACATACTTTAACTACTCCACCCACAGTGGCATGTATTTTTGATGCAACGGAATGTAAATAATCCATATAATAAGTTAACACAAAATTCGCCATTTCCTCGAACGACACTTCGCAAACGACACACATTACAGCACACTTATGTACGTTATATTTTTCTTCTACTGCCGTCTCGAAAAGGTACATCATAATGGAAAAAGAAACGCCTAAATTGTTGTGCACATCCTTAATAGCAATTCCAAGCAATATGTACCCTTACAATAATAACTTATACGAATGTTTCCTAACTCAAACTAGAACGGAACGACTGCAGCGGTGGACAAAGATGTAAGAAGTTTACTATAACAAGCACTAGTTGACGAGCTGTGCTTTTTTATATTTGTCGAAAATTTAATGGCAAGTCGATTTATTGCTGTTTAGGTATTATGTTGCATACTAATGTCAAATGTGCCAATCATGGCGTCGCGCCGTGCGTCGCGTTACACGATATTACCTTATTAACATGTCAAAATAATACTATACGCAGAAAAGAAAACCTATACTAATTTGTTTTGAATCACAATAATTTCACTGTATTAGTGTTCCCCTAATATTCTCAATTCAACTATAAACATTAAATAACGTTCTTCAAATGTTTTATCGATACCGCTGCAACTCGTTAATTGTCGCCTATATATATATATATATGTAGAACGGGTTCGAACCCGGTTGTCAAATTCATAGTCTGAACTACGCTTTGTACAGTGCCAATTTTAAATATCGAATCCGGTTCCGAACTCATAGTCTGAACCAGCTTCTACATATATATATTGAACGACTCTTTACATAGCCACGTATGCACAACATACATTCACATAAATAGCAAATGCGATGGATTGATCGAACGATGATTTGTGATTTATTATGTTATATTTAATATAGAATCATATCTAATTACACGTCAACACACATTCAAAATAAATACATACAACGAACTGTACGATCCACACCAATGACCATACCGTCTGTCAGCAGTCACAAACGCGTTTGCAAGTGCGATTGTCTTAATGAATATAACATACAGCCTTCCGGAACTGGGCTTCGGCGCATGCTACTCAAGGCCAAAATATATCTCGGCGCAGGAGGATATTCAATGTTGTCTCTAGGTCAACCAAAAAAATAATTGCCAGAGCAAGGTGCGAGCATATCGCTAACATCGGTGAGCGCTTAATCGCTTACCCTTCAGGGAGTCGTGCTTTCTGGTCGCTCGCCAAGGCCGTTGAGGGTAACTTCCGTAGGTCGTCGTTCAACCATTGCGAATACCTGATAACAATCTGGCCCTAACTGCAAAGGAGAAATCCGATCTTTTGGGTACTCTCTTCGCAGCTAACTCGACTCTTGACGATCGCGGGGCCACACCGCCTACTATACCGCGCTGTGAGAGCTCAATGTTCGACATACGTTTCACGCAGAAAGATGTCAAACGAGCTCTTTTTTCTCTCGACGTCAAGAAGTCGAGTGGCCCAGACGGAATTCCCGCAATGGTGTTAAAGATGTGCGCTCCTGAGCTGACTCCGCCGTTGACGCGTCTATTCTCCTTATCCTACAGTGTAGGTAAAGTGCTGTCCTCGTGGAAGGTTGCTCTCATTCACCCAATTCCCAAAAAAGGCGACCGTGCAGACCCATCAAACTATAGATCCATATAGACGATAACCTCCCTTCTCTCAAAAATAATGGAACGTGTTATAAACACACAGCTCCTCGAATACCTGGAGTATGGCTTCCGTCATGGTCGATCAGGTGGTGACCTCTTGGTATATCTCATAACTGGGCCCATACCATTGACAGTCGTGAAGAGGCGTTGGCTGTAAGCCTAGACATCGCAAAGGCGTTTATTCGTGTCTGGCACAGAGCACTTCTATCGAAGATACCATTACATATTTAATAGCATATCGTATTGAATAATACGATTAATAATACAATACGATACGATGAATAATACAATAATATCGTATTATTCAATACGATATGCTATTAAATATGTAATTGTTCAACCCGACGAAGTCGGACGGCGCCGCTAATTTGAATTTAAACATACTTCAACATCAGAATTAGTTAAAACTTTTGGCCACTGAAGATTTGAAATACGATTAATCAGCAGGAAACGTCAGTCAAAGTTATAATTTACTAGGGACCCGCCCCGACTTCGTTCGGGTGCAACGATTTATTATATATATATATGTACCTTGAAAACGGTAAAATCATTTTTAAAAGAGATGCCGTGGTTTTGGAGATTACTTTTCGCATACACAGGAACATAGATAAAATCAAAAGAAATAAATATGCGATTAATTATGTCCTAATATTCAAAATATCGACTTCATTGATTTGCATCAATTTCGATGGCAGAAGTGCAGCAATTGTTCTTTTAAACGTACTACTACTACTACGTGTCAATTTATACAGAATGTCATGCTTCAACGAACATCCATATATATACGTGTCCATCTTGGCATAGCGCACTATACATTTGATGTACGTCAAAATAGCTAAAACAACAAATACGTTGGTCGCCAGGACTCGAGTGAACTCGACGACCATTGGCTGACGGCGCAAAACGTAGCGACGATGATGTTCAATGCGAATTTCGGCATCAACTTCTACCTGTACTGCTTCACCGGTCAGAACTTTCGGCGCGCTTTGGTACAGACGGTGCCGTGGTGCGGGTGGATCGCGCGTAAAGCAAATGCGATCCTCAACAGATCTCCTGTCAACCAAGGCCGCACCTGCAGCGTCACTAGTGAGTATCTCGCGTATAAATGCATGCTTGTTCGTTGTTTGCGTCTTCTTTCACAGATGTTTGATGCGGGTTAAATTTCTCTATCTGGTGTTCGTTAATCTTCGTTTGAGGCGAACACTCTTATATTTAAGCATTAACATTAGAGTGACACGATATTTTTTTTCAGGGATTCATTTATCTTATTTAAAAGATTAGGAAACAATACACTTATTTATTTAAATCAGCTATGCATATCATCAAGAGGCTCGGAGATATCATATTGACCCGTAGTTGCTACAATTTATCTTATTTTCATTAACATTATATTATGTTATGATATTGTAGCATCAATCATAAAATGAGAAGTATGAGAAATTTTATTTTCAATTTCCGCCACTTAAGTAAAATTTATCTTTGAAGAACATAAGAGGGGTCAAGAGCAAATTTATTGTTTAAATTTTGATTTGAGAGTACACAGTTTAGAACCAAACTCCCCATAACACGCAACGTACTCGTATAACACTACGATTAAGTACTGACAAAACATGTACATATATGTAGGTTGAAATAACTAAACGTACTCGTAACATGTAAAAGGTTACGATATCAGCGTCGAAAAAATATAAGTAAATCTCTAAAGTAATATAGCCATATATAATATATAATTACACTTTCAAATGTAATCTAAGTTACTTATTGGTTTTGGTCCAATTTGTGAAAATACAGTTTCCATCATCTCTTGACGTTGATAATAAAGGTTCTTTTATGTTATTGCAACAGAACACATGATCATGTAACAAAATAAAATACGTTGAGCTTCGATTTACACTTAAAAGAACGAGAGCGTTAAATACAAACAAATCGTAACATGAGGATAATAGATCTTGAATAATATAATTCAACTATAGCCAAAAGCTTTCGCTGTTGTCACGAATTTGAATCGAAATTGCGCTTTGCTATAATTTGTAAAACCATTCGGATTTTGATACAATAAAAATATGTATTTGCAATATAATTTGTAGCGTGAGAATGAGATCGATGTGGTGGTCAAATAATTAATTTTGAAATAAAAATTTTAGAAAATAACTATATACTCATCCCTTGAATCTCCGTTTCTTGGAAAATCTAATTGATGTCGAAGTAGCTAGTTTTTAAGTAGTGCAAAAAACTAAAGTTAGGCACATTAAATAACAAAACCATAATCGAAAGTATAATTTGTATTGATAACACTACTTTTACAGAATTTTATTATAAATAATCATTAAATTCACCATATTATTGATCCCACTAATGCAGGTATGATGCGACTTAACCGCATTAGATTGGTATTTTTCACGAACTACTTTCTATGTCATATCGATATTTATGTTTAAATAAACCTAATCTTAAAAGTTATTCTCTCGTCACAATGTCATTTATTATTGAAAATAAATAAGGATAAGAATTTTTAAAATTTAAGGGGTCGTAAATTATCGGGGCCTTTGATTGTTGCAAAGCTTTCGAGCCGTATCTGCAGCGCCAGTGCGACGGCGGTGCTCATGTTCAAATCATATCACGATGTACGTACGACGTTTTCCAAGTCGTGAAGAATGTTGTGTGAACAAAATCATGCAATGCAAAGGTAAATAATTTAACATGTTTTAAACCGAAAATCTTTACCTATTAGTACTGAAAAGCGATAATTTAATAGATGAGATTTCAATATCAAAAGCCGTCATGAAGAAATTTCACTTCAAAAATATAACAAGCGTGTGAAAAGCCTCTTGGATTACAAAATACCCACATCGTTTTCTTATTTCCTAAATGACACAAAACAGATTTAATCTGCAGCCTAAGAGCGAGAATAAGTACTACAATGAATAAAAAAACTGCACAATGTCTTACTAATACAGAAATTTGAAGTGTAAGAAATGAAAAATGAGTTGGCATAAAAAGAAAAAATATATATCCGTAGTGGATATTAGCGAGTATTAGAGACGCATTTCCAATTTCTCATGTTCACGACTAACTGAAAATAAATATGGTTTCAAATTTATGTTTGATTTCAGCGTCAGCCGCGAGTACCGGAACAGATGCGACGTGCATGGAAATGTCATTCGTGAACCGAAACACGCGCAGGAGGCGCCGCCGCACCGGCAACTACATCGCGCGCTGGACCTTCGACAACACCCGCCAGCGCTGCGACATTGCAGGGAGTGTTGCCTTCGATTCCATTAATATGGCCGAGATCGTGCCGCAACCGGGATCTTCGCGAGTTGTCGTCGACGACCTACCGCCGACTGGAGTATCCCATGGCCTCTCGTCTGTGCCAACAAACGCGGCCCTTGAGTCAAGCCGCCCCGTCATTGAGTCGAGACGCCCTGGGATTCAGTTGAGGCGTCCGGCAATCGCCTCCAGGCGTAGTTCCACCGTTGACCTAAAGTGTTCCAGCATTCAATTGAGGCGCAACCCTATGGAGATGAGGCGTCGCGTTTTACCACGTTTCACCTTGTTCGGGATACGCAAGACATCTTTATCTTTAACCATGTTTCGTCGAGATAGCGCGAAGATACGTAGAGAACAAGCACATCTTTACGATTGAGCATTGCGAGACTTTATCGAGGTTTCGCATTCAAAGAAAATTTTGTAAATATATTAAATTAGTAGTAATTATATCAGTTATTAGTACTAAGTATATTAACTGAAGTAGCAGTTGCAGCTTCATTCTCACAGTACGCAGCATGAGTCGGACCTGCCCATTATATACGTATATAGAATGTCGACCAGGTTACTCGTAAATATTAAACATATCAATGTGTATTGTTAGGTTTCACGTAAGAGATCGAGAAGAGATTTAACCATATTAATTATTAACGGAATATAATACTAATAAAATAGTGCCATGTGGCGGCATCGAACCTAGTATATTTACAAACTCTATTTGACTTGGCATCGACTTTAAACATTTCAGTATATAGCGCATATGAAGATATTTTATTTATATGTGTATTTTCGCTATTCAGTGCCACTTTTTGGTTTTCCTTATTGAAGTCGATTTACATTTTGAAACAGTCATATTATACTTCTTTTCGTTGTTAATATACTATATTGTAAAATACAATGTTTGGTACGTCAAGATAAGTACATATACGCAGTATTAAAATTAAAGTATATGTGATGTTATCTGCACTTGACAAAGTTGAAATATGTTATATTTCATACAATTTATCTTATTTTGTAGTACTGCAACTGTGAAAGAGAGTAGGGTAGTCATCTATACATACAATTAAACAGTAACGATGATCAAATCTATACATGGAATATTATTAAAAAAAATGTTCCTACATATTACATACATGGTACAGACCAGAACAAAATGTTTTTATAACTTTTGTCCAATTGTGTGTTGTTCGATAACTAAAAGCAACGGACCGATTTGAATGAAATTTAGTACGGCGGTAAGCTATCGTGAGGTCGCAGTCGAACATAGTTGGTCCATAACGGAAGGACCTCTTGCGGTGCCGTCACGCTGCTGCGATAAAAATGTTTAACACATTACTCAACTGTCGATCTGTAACATTCAGAACTCATCAGATTCTCACCGTATTTATCTCCGACCCAATCGTTATGAATTACAGAAAGAATTATCAAACTCGGTACATAAGTATACAAACTGTCCGTTTATACAACACACGGCCATAGAACGTCACCCATTTTAACGAGCGGGTTATACAGTTTGCGCGGGCGATTTATGTTGTTGTTATTTATTTACAAAATACAAAATTGACACTCGAAACTAGTAGTTTCAATAAGCAAACAATATGGACAAAGTTATTTTTTAAGGAAAATTGTGTCCCACGGGGATTGGTGGTCGACTCGAAAAGCTCTCTCATGTTTTAAGAAAAATAAAACCTGTCGAGTTGAAATTTCAATCGAATAGAAATGGCATTTGAATGATACTCATAGACTTTCCTTCAACATAATTTCCACTGGAATACGAGAAAGGTATCACTGCATATATCTTTATAATGTACTGCAATTACAATTACAATTAATTACAATTTATTGTACTGCATAGCTGTATGTACTGAGTATTGCATGTATGGATTTTGCCATCGGCGCTCCTTTATCATATGTATAGAGATACATTGTTATGCACATAAAGTTGAGAACATTATATTCATAATAAAATGTGAATATGTGTGTGTGTTATAGAGAGGTCGTCGTAGACTAAAAACGGAAAAAGCTATTTGTTTTAATGAACTGTATCTTTATTGGCAGCCCGCCCCGCTCGGGTTGAATAGAGGACTTACTTGCTTGAAGCACATCACTCCTGATGGACATTAGGCTATATAATTGTGAGACGGGAACAAAGTCGCCGCCCCAACTAGTACATAGTACTTTACATGAAAGCGTTTGATATCTTCTTTCCAATCTAAGACCAATTCTCGTTTAATAGTCGAATTATATCAGCGGTGTTTCTCTTATTACAAAAAAAAATGGTCTAATATTCGGTACAGTAGGCTCCTAAATCATAAAGTCCTGTATTTTGTATGTAATTTTATAATTTTTGTAAATTACATTCTATATATTCTTTTGCATTTATACATTAATTATAATCTAGAGTAGATTAAGATTAGTAACTTCACGAACATGACACTGGGCTGCAGGTAAATGAATCGTAAAGCTGTATTGGCGTGTCTTACAACGATGTATAGTAGGTGATTTAAATTTAATAAATACGTCAGTAATACGTAAACAGAGCTCTATTAATATTAATTTTGTTTTGGTTTGTAATAAGATTGTAGTTTTCATGACAAAAGAAATAAAACTTTAAACTCTTAATAACGTGACAGTGAGGCGGCGGGTGGTGTAGTAGCTGGTGTTTGCTGCCAGCCCTTACAGGCGTGACGATTGTTCATCGGACGTTGCTTCCGCCCACGGAAAGAAGAGCTAGTAAAGTAATGTATGTGGTATATCTATAAAGTATTCTTATTCTGCACTTAGTGTATTTTAAATTTATTGTACGTAATACGTTTCGATGGGGTCTTACGACACCTTGGAGAATATCTTTATTATACATAAGACTTTACGTTTCATGTAATTATATTAGCTGTGAAGGTGTTGCTTCGTTATAATATTTAATACGTTGCGTGGCTATAACGTAAACATTCTATCGGTCTGGTTTCTACTCACTCTTTACTTACTAATATTTCAAAGTACTCAAGTTAACCTGTTAACCGGGGAGTTCCGTTTTCAATAACGCACTGTACAACGGGGGCGAACTTTTTAACCACGACGTGTCAATACGTCACGCCCGGTTTGCGTAACTATATATAAATTTTCATTTATTTATGCTTAAAATAATTGAAAAAGTTATGATTTTTTTGTTTGTTGATATATCTACAAAGAACAAATGAAAATACAAAATTTCGAAAAAACTGGAAACATTGAACTAACAAATTATAAATTTTACAAACAATTATAAACATTCTAAAAATAAATTCTCATTCTCAGGTGAAAATTTCAGAACAATAAATATATATTAATAAAACTTATTCTAAAACAAATGTTTGGAAATCTAACAAAATATAAATAAATAATCTATAGGCAATACCCAAATATAGTAAGTGTAAGTACGCCCCCGTTGATGCTCACAAAGACAACGTTCGTCACCGCCTAATAGCTAAATGATAATAAATCTCGACGGGTCTTAAATTCAAGTTAAGACATGTATGCACAAGTTGCCGTATTCGCTGTACATAAATATATGTCCCGCCCATTCCAGCGAGCATCATATATTTCTAGGACGTACATATATACACGTCCTACCCGGATTCGAATTGTTTAAATCTAACACGTGTTTATCCGTTCTGTCCGGTTAACAGGTTAATCACTGCATCAAAGTGATGACGACCCCGTAGCCCAGTCGGTAGTGACTCTGCCTGCCGAGCGTGGGGTCCCGGGTTCGATTCCCGGCCGGGGCAGACATTTATGTGACAGATAAATGTTTGTTCTCGAGTCGTGGATGTTTGTGATGTGATAATTGTGTATGTCCATGCCACCCGCAACACAAGGAATGCTAGTGCGGGGGTGTGAGTGTGTAAACGTTTATAAAAAAAAAGTAATATAAATAAGCAGCGGTAACCTCAGCGCCAAATTTAATAACGTCATTGTCTTAGGTTGCTGTTATTAAAATAGTGTACTTTGTCATTACAACTTAAATTTATACCGTCGCGAATTTTAAACATTTTAGCAGTTCCCATCCTTTCTAATTTGATAGTTATAATGATATCGTTATTAACATAATAAATATGCAAATAATTTAATAGCTTTTCTTGTACATACAATTGAATATTTTGCGGCTGAACAGATATAGACGCAGGAAGTAGTTAACCTAAAAACGGAACGATGAATAATAATAAACAAATCATTCATTTCCTTCGATAAATTTCATCAAGTTAATGCATTAATAATAACCACCTTCGATTTCACTAGTTGAATCGAGTTTAGTACATTCGTTCATATCATTAGATTAAATTATTCATTCGACTACATAAAACTTCATAATTATTAAAGTCGGTAGGTACACGCTCACTCATTTTGATATTTAATTTAAGACACATCGCTCGCTAATCGACTGACACGACAAAAATGTGATTCCGCACTGTGTGACGCTCGACCTCTACGATGCGACTTCATCTAACGTGCGCGATGTGTCTTGCTTATAATTAATGACGTATTGGGGCGGCCTAGAATACTAATCCCAATCCCACACCGGAAAACTAGTGTGTCGTAAGAGGCGACTGATTCCGGTACCCCTGCTCGCTGGTAGGACATCGTTCGTTATATTTGTAAAAATGTTATAAGTTATTAATATCATTGTTATTATTATTATTTCTCCGCGAGGCCCGCCTCGATAGCTACCACCCTCGCTTCGAGTTGGAATCAGCAGCCAAACGATTCGTCGTGTTCCGACAGGTGACTCGAGTCACTCTCATCCGTACTGGCTATTTGTTATATCTTGGGTATAATGGCTTCTTTAGAAACCGTCGCTCATGGAAAGGTTGTTAAATGTTACGTTGGCACGGCGACCAGACCTGTTAAAACAGATGAATTGCTGGAGTCCGCCCTTTGGATAACACAGGGCCCGCACCCACTCAACACTTAAAAAAACCTTTCACTGGGCGGCTGTGTTTTCAGCCGGCGCATTATCCCGTTGTGACTCAATGCCGAAGTAAGGGACCGGAGTGGAACTCATAAATTTCCTCGTTAGCATGATTTTCCGAACCGTATACCTCGTCCTGACGACGATCGTCAATAGATCACGTAGATAGGTAGATATTTACTATATTCTATATCATACTTTACTGTATCATAACACAAATATAATAAATTAAGAAAACTGCGGTTTTAAATGGTAGATTAGATATATTACACATTAACAAAAAATCAGTTCAGTAAGCCTTAGATCCCATATCGAAAGAACATATTGTAATAAGCATACGGGATTATAGATAACAAGAAGATAACACATATCAATTCGTAGGTTTGTAGTCAGATTCGAACATGACATAGAATAGGTTTGGTTAAGTATGCTTTTTAAATACTTGGTGTAAGTTGATTGTTATATGAATTTACAACGCACTAAATGCACTGCAATAGCTTGGTTCAACGTCGGCCATTGTAGCTGCCGCTGTCCGTGTTATTCTTTTCGATAATGACTTTCACATTTCTTTTTTAATTAGAAATATATTGATGTATTATAATAACAATAAAAGACTTTAAAGCTTATTTACACTTCAAACATGAATCTCTTAACTTTTTAAGGTGGGGGTAACCCTTTTAGAGGTCGATTTTTCCCCGTTTTTGTAGAACTATATACAAACATGTTGACTTTTTTTTTACATTTATTCTAATTTAACGAAAAGTACAACAAATAAATATATGCCTGCGTATCTCCGAATGTAAATACACTTTACAGGGGTTAATGTTAACAATTATTATTATTAGCAGTAAAAATAATTTAAATCATAGAGTTAGAAACATATATTATAGCTTGTTGTAGCTTAAACCTAATATTAAGTAACACGCACTCAATTGGCTGTGACTTACGTAGATGTTCGCAGGGAAGTAGGGTATATTCGTATATCCGATGCATTTCCGCAAGCGTAGATTCTTTAACTAATACACTAATAGAACCCTTCCAATGTGATTGCTATATTACCTTATACCTAGTTAACATATATTTTTTGTCGTAATTTTTTTTTGTAAAAATGTTGTGCAAAATGTTGAGGTACATAAAAACATTATGTTGTTATGTTGTATTTAGTTGCTATGACTTTAATAAATTAATAAATAAACGTAGATTGTTAGAACCACAGATGTTAAAGTTAGTTTTACTTATCATTTTATCACTCATATTCTGTTTAAACTTTCATTTATGTAACTAAGCATCATAATACGTCTAGTTCAGTCAATGAGCTACATTATTTTGTTAATATTAAAAACCTAGATGTCCTATGTCTATCATGAGCGATGCTAAATCAACTGGTTCAATTGAGTTGTCTTGTGACACATTCTCCACATCTTTGTCTGAGGTATAGGATACATTTTTGTATTTTTAAAGTATATTTTGCAAATAGTTGTATCATAATTTATTCATTTAAAGTTCATTGACCATAACAAAATATCACGATACAAATTGTGCCGTTAGTCTATGTAGGGAGCACTAGATAACGTACACCCTCGATTTGTGTCGACGTTATAGTCGAGTCCTCAAAGCCACCCTGATATCCTCATAGATGTGCGCGCTGTTTGTCCGAAACAAAAATACATATTTTGCAGTCTATAAGATTTTCCTCGGCCACGAGCCGTGCATTAGTTTTTAAAGGCACAGTTTCCATCAATTTTGTCGTACCGATTTCATTGTACTAATTTACGCAGACATGACACATTTTAATTTCTGGTTCACTCACTACACTTTAATTCAACGACGCGAGACGCTCATTACTTGTGGCAATGCTTTTCTATGCAGCTTCTCCGTCTGAAATCGATTCGTAGACTGTAAGAATACTATGGTTTTAGTTTTTATTTAACAATTCAGTGTTAATGTTATAATGTGTATATAGTAACAGTGAGTTTCAATAGACAAATGTTTTTGTGTATCAGGTAGGTAGGTAGGTAGGTACAGACGTATAATTAAAAAGGTAACCCGTAAGAATTCTAAATTATTATCAAAATAATATAAATTACAGTAACAATAATAAATGATAACATATTAATCGGGGTAAAAAAACAGAGTGTATATTTTACAGGTGTGTAAAAATAACTGCGCAAGCTCTATTGCTTATCATATTTATCTTACTTATCACACGCCGCTTATAACTTGTAATTATATAATATATATAATTAACTGTTTCATATGTTTTTAATAATGATTTTTTGGCATATTAAATAAAAAGGTTATCATTACTGTGTTCGGTAATGTCCTTTTCAGTTATCACCGAGTGTTAGTAGTAAAGTTCCCAATAATCGGTTTGTTAATTCTAAATGTGTATACAACACAATTAATGAAAATGTTAACTAGTAAGTGTAGTTTGATTTCCTAAAATAAAAATAAAATGCTCAGTCAGTTCTACCTCCTCTCCTCATACTCATTGTAGACTTACATATTTTGCATTCCATAGGTTCTGAGTCCCGTATTGTCGTAGTATCGGCACGATACGAGTAGGTATGTTAGATGTTAAGTATTAGTAGACGTAAGTAGGGGTACAATAGTAATTTTGTATATATTATATGTACCAATGGTAAGGCGTAACAATTCTAAATTAGATAAGGTGTAATTTTTTTTTAATAGACAATCTCTGATATATTTTTTTGTACAGCAGGGTACTTGAAAGCTAAACATGCATACAAAGCGCAACGCTATTATCAAACTAGGAGTCAAATGTATTTTTTATTGTAAACTATTTCATCAACTTAAGTGAAATACAATCTTAAGTAGTAATTAACTTTATATTACACTATTTGAGTTCGGGACTTGGGACACAGCTAACAAACTTTTTTTACTTAGATTTATATTTTGTCGCCGGCAAACAGGAAGATACAATATCGTACTAGGCAATCGATTCACTTTATTAGTTTCGCCTACTGGGACCTACACATCGTTTGGATTCCTGTAAACTCCTATTGCGATCAAATAAACACAACCTACCGAGGTGAGAATCCAGCGACTTAATATAAGCACTGTTGTATCGTAACGAAATGTATGTGCGCCAGCTGCGAATGTATTGTAAAACTGGAAAACTATTGCGTTGCGCGAGTTTTATTCGTTAATCATAGAGTTTAGGGAATATATGATTGTGTGTTTTTGCGGATGTATTATCGAAGAGGTCTCTGTACGAATCTCCTATTACATTTTATTTCATATCCACAACATTCCCATCCCAATGCACCGTATTCTGTAGTGGTTAATTGTGTATATTACACGTTTATTCTGTATAAAACACATCGTATGGCATTCATTCATTGTAGATAGTTATAGTTGTAGGTTAAAGACACAAATTTAACATTTGGTAAGTTCATGTCTCATTTAAATTGCTGTTTGATCTGTTTCACTGTTCCCTATAAAAATTCACATTAACGTCAAATAGTCGCTATCTCGCGGAATAAAACCAATAATATATAATAATACATAATTATAAAACTATTGCAATTTTTGAAAAAAGATTATGCGAAAAATTAACGTACGAGTATACAATAATATACATATATAATTGTTAAGATCACAGTAATTTCCATTACGTCGTATAAAGTAAGTGCAGAAGGAGATAAACAATAACGATATATGTGTAGCAACAACGAGTAAGGATATGACATTCCGACCAATCAAACGATACAAACGTAAATATGGTTAAATTAACATTCACATTAATGTATGAAACATCATAACAGTGTAAGTAGTATAATTCACATTAAACTTTAAATAGACATTACAAAATATAATATAATCCATATACATACTCGTAGGTCACTCATTACGCTGCCGGTAGTCTGTGTCGCACACCTGTGTTCAACCGGGTGTCTTGTATCTTGTAATAATAGAAATATATTTTATATGACTTAGTCGAATACTAGATGTTCTCTGCATCATGTATATATACATATATATATATATATATATATATATATATATACACATAATTACTTAAATCTAATGGTATTTACAGAGATCTAGTGGTAATTTAATGTTAAAAATGAACCTACATATTTGTAGAAAAGGCATTTTACGGTTATAGTAAGATAAGGTGAATTGGAGATAGAACCCTCCTAAATTAAGAATCATTGTCATCACTCCATGTCCTTAAATCATTTTCAATCATTAAAATTAATGGTACGAGGCCCCCAAGTGTAGTCGTCCAATGATATTCCATGATATCTTTATCACTCGATCATACCGTACAATTATAAGTAACATTATCCGCGAAGTTTATGGAGGTTACGTCATGGACACGTCTACTCAACAACGGTAACTTTTATCGGCACTTATAACCCATAACCATCGCACGTTATACAATTTCAAGATTATAATTTACTAAATTCTACTACACCATGTCTAGTCCCGTTCGTCCATCGCTCACCCGTTTATTATTACATGACATGACATCCAATCGGTGGCCTGTTTTTACTTGTTCTAAAATTGTATTTTTAGGTAATAGATAAGATCGTTTATATGTTATAACTTATTCATACTGAATGTTATGAGTTGTATGATATGTTATATAAATGTTTCTAAACATGCTTATTGTAGTTATAGAAAGTTAAAATATTATCAAAATTAATCAACTGTTGTAATATTTGGTATTATTAAAGTTGCTTATCACAATTGACTGATAATTTTTATTTATTACTACCTAAATACGATACGGTTGGGCCGTATCACAAAATCACTGGACAGCTAAGCAGTCCACGTGGAACATCACTACCCTAAAAGAAAACTAATATAGAATACGATTTATGTATCCAGAAACTACCACGTTATATTATATTATTATATATTTATTGTTATATTATTATATTATTATAACGTTAATATTATAATACCAACATATGTATATGTTACAGTTAAAACCAGTTTTAAGATAGAACGCGTTTTCCCTAGTTAGAACTAGTTTTTACTAAATGCCTTTGTTAAAACTAGAATTTAAATTAGGTTAGGTTAGATTCTCGAGGTGCTGCGCACGGTGTTCCCGCGTGAACCTCAAAGACGGAGGGGTGATGTAGCTCCAGATTCATCCCGCACAGGGACGGGTTCTGTAGAATAGCGAACGCCGTCGGGACCGCGGAAGAATGCAAGAGTGTACCCGCAGTCCCGACAAAGGGCGCTCAGAGGAACACAGTGGGGTTTTAGCCGGTAGGAGTCCGGCATATCCTCTCAGTCGCCCCCGCGACTGTGAGCATAATAAGATACGATGTACTTTGAGAACAGTTTTAACTGACTCACTTCGGAAAAACGCGTTTTGTCTAGTAAGAACTAGTTTTAACTGATATTCAAATTTGAGCATTAGTTAATTCTAGTTTTAACAAAGGCATTTAGTGAAAACTAGTTCTAACTAGGGAAAACGCGTTCTATCTCAAAACTGGTTTTCACTGTAACATATATAAACCTAACAATAAATTATCTAAGATTGTGTGTTTGTAATATTATTATAATATCGATAGTATAATCCTTACGCAGAGCCCTACCACCAAGCAGGCCGACATACTGTTCTGCCAGCATGGGATTGGGGTCAGTATCTATTCTAGTCCGTTCCAATACGGCCAGTACATAATAACATACGAGTGAGTAAGACATATATGATAATTGAAACAAAAAATATACATGATAAACACGCAACACACTCGTGAGTTTTACCACAGGAGGAGTTTGTAGGTAAATACGGATAGTGTGAATAAGTTACAGCGGTGCCTATTCATAACAATAGTGCCGTACGTACTTGAACGTAGGTACGAAAACTGTAATTGGTCATTTCTCTCAGAGCTTCGAACATAATACTTAGTTTTGGTTGTAGTATCAAAGCTATGAATTGAAATAACAAGAACATGTTAAAAAAGTACTCTCCTCATAATAACAGTTTTTGTACACAATTTCAAGTAGTACATAGTGCAAATTTTAGTACATAGTTCCTGTCAAAAGTCAATTACACATTATCACACGTAATTAACATAACAATATCACTGCATTAGTACCATGGAAATTGTAGGCGACAAGTCGAGTGAAAATGAGGAAAACTTCAAGATTAGTCGGCAAGGTGAGATGGTAATGGAAGGCAGTGAGAAAAACGTTGTTCGTTGCTAGCGCGCGGAAAAAGGTCTCAACCGTTGTCGTGAATCGAAGGTGGATCATATACAAAAAATATTAATCTACCTTCCATTACCAATCTCCACCATTTATTGGTTTTGCAAGGTAAGATGGCGCTGGAGGTACTGAAATTGCATAATAATAGTTTTTTAAAACAAAATATATGAAGTTGAATTTAGGCTACGGAACATTTTTAAGCGCGTCACGCACGTCATTAACTGAATTATTAAGTATTAGAACGGCGATCTGCGAAACAGACCAAGTGCAATTTGGCCCACAGACAGAATTGCGGGTATTTGTAGGTTAAGTAGGTTTCATAGCCATATTTTTTACTAAAACCATCGACAATATTTTTTTAGTACATCCACAAATCTAGTGTCTTAACGTATGTTATTAAAAGTACTAGACCGGTATTCGAAACTTTTATTTTGAGATACTCACTTACGGTTCCCGTAAGTCAATTACAATTTCAATTCAACCCATCATCCGCAAAAGCAAAAGGCAGTGGCGTTACCATCCATTGTAGTCGTGGGTCTATAGTGATTCCAAGAAATGTGGTAGAATTCACTAGTTCAAACACCTCCTTATTTAAAACTGTCTAACATTTGTACATTTCATTGTATATGACATTTTATGTGTTTATGTGTGTTCGATGGAAACGGCGGTGCTGACGCTGTGCTTTACCGTTATCTCGGCACAGCAACACGGAGTCGGGCGATTGCTTGGTAACGGTCAATCACTTTCGGAATATAAAGCCCTTATCTGACATATTTATAACCAAAATGAGATGTTACAGAAATGCATACCTAATTTATTAACATAAGCTAAATCGAAAGCAATACATATCTTTGACAGCTTAAACACTAAAATCGATAAGCTATTTCTAAAAGGGAAATTTTATAAAATTTCAACCGACCTTCGATTCGTTTGTTGTAATAGATCAGAAATAACATCTTTTCCTGCCACTAACAAGCGATGGATCCGCTCCAACTTTAATTTAAAGCATCTTAACTAGTTCGTGAGAATCGAACAGTTTCATTTAATACACATGTGTCGAATCCTCGATTTTCTTCAGCCATGAGACTGGATGTACAAGATAGCTTTGAGCTAAGCATATATCCACCTCAAAATTGGAAATGTACACAGGCGGTTGCTTCGCATAATTTACAACAACAAATATCTGGAAATGACCTGCTTGCTATTCGGGCTCAGCACGGCCCCAAAACCTTCATAAGTACTTACCAATTGATTATGTAAAATTTGTCAATTAAATAGTAACGATACATTTAAAACCACTTTATTGTTAAGAGCTTATTAATGAATAATGGCTAGCTGGAGTACACGCGGCGTGGACGACGATTGTGCACTGAATTAAATTATGAATAACTCCCGCGCGCGGCGCTCAAACGTGCTGACAAATAATGTACGACGTTACGTACAGGTTAGTTCAATACATTCGCAAATTGTACATCAGGATTGTGGTATATCTAGACAACTTTTTGATTGCACATCAAAATACCGCCGCCCTAAAAGCACTTCAGAATTCTCTAAATCTGCTAGAAGCTTTCGGCTGGTATATCAATCTGGAAAACCCTATAACTAATCCTTAAAGGGCCTTGTCTTTTTTTACATAAAATAAGTGACTGCTTGACAACAATTCCACCTGACGGTAAGTGGTGATGAAGTCTAAGACGTTGAACGCACTAATTTAGAAAAGTCTATTCACTTTTCTCTTGAAAACTCCCAAATCGTAAGTAGGCGAGTACACCGACGCGGGCACGTTATTCCAGTCTTTTGCCGGGCGCATAACGAGTGTAGACGCAAACCGCAGGCTAAAGATATTAGACAGAGGAGATATGGCATACAGTTCAAAATGTATGAGAAGCGATTGTATCTATGTTGTCCCCACCACGTTTCACAAACACGTATGCGAATCAACATAAGCGATAGATAAGAAGTGCCACACGGCAGTCACTACGCGGTGCGCACTCCAATGAACACTATTACTAAAATTTTTTTTTTATAATTTGGATCTTGAGGGTAACTCAAAATAGACAACGACAAAGTGAGAGTAAATTCAAGCTAGGTAGAAAAAAATATCTTGCGAGCCTTAGTAATAAATATAACTTAATGATTACATTATATTTAAATATCAACCGTTATCAATAAATTTGTTTATACCAAATATATGTGTAGTATCTTTTTGCACAGCAGAGTAAAAAAATAACCAAAATATCTTTAATAAATATTATAAAAATGTTATTAAACGATAGTGTTGTCGATATAGATTATATATATAAAAATTAATTTACGTTTGTAGGTTCACAAACACTCGAGAACAGCTGGACAGATCTGTCTAATTTTGGTTTTGAAATATTTGTAGAAGTCCATGGAAGGTTTAAAAGGCGAGAAAATATAAAGAAATTGCAATGAAACTAGTAAAACCAACTATTTTATTTCCCCATACAATCTGTTCGTACCTGTCAAACAGGATGCGTTTATTTTATACTATTTTACCATATTAAAAATAACGTTTATCGTTTGTTATCAAGACTGACATTTTTTATGTAGTACGATGATATACCCTTTCGAAGATTAGACATGAAATTAATATCTGAAAGCACTACAAATATTTGACCACCGACAAATGTGACATATATATTTGTTGTCAAACATTGGTGAATCCTTGGATACCTTCATTATAATTTGTGTTTGTGAATTCGTGAATGCGAATTCAATTGACACAAAATTAATTGAATTCCTTTGTGACTTTGACCTTTTTTACTATGCTAAGAAGAACACGACCTGATTTAGGTTGTAGAAGTCAGTTAAACGTGCGACGAGCTACGTCACGTGCTGACCGCACTGATGAGCTACGAGACACAGATAATGCTAATAGTCGTGTTGGTGTAAGAATTGTGTTTTAGAGCGTCTGAAAATGAGGAGGATAAGTTTAGATTAGAACAAGTTCGTGCACATCAAACACAACAACAGCGAGCACGACACAATGAATGGTTGCGCAGATAAGTGCTCCTGTGGTCCTGGAACGAGCAATATTGGAGGTAACAAATACACAAGTCGGTGATCTCAATGCGATCATACATAATTTTTTCCGGGGGAGG
Organism: Megathymus violae; assembly: GCA_003671415.1. NCBI lineage: Eukaryota > Metazoa > Arthropoda > Insecta > Lepidoptera > Hesperiidae > Megathymus > Megathymus violae. Next base: position 6,003,682 of record PDGT01000018.1, read on the forward strand.
TGTTTTCGTTCAAATCAGTTGACACCGTTATAAACCAGGATGACGTCTGGACTCCCACTTCACAAATTAAAATTAAATGTAGGACTCAATTTCATAGTGGCCACTTAAACCTAGTAAACGACCCCGCATGCCTTTTACATTACATCCGTAACCATCGTTGCGTCGGGAGTTACGAGTGTCACAGGACGAAAGGGAATACTCAAAGGTTGTAGAGAGACGGAAAATAAAAAATATCATATCACACACGGAAGTCAATATAATAGCCGGTTAAAAGAGATGAGAATAACTTGTTCACCGAGTTAGATCATAGAATCCGAGGTAGATCCGAGGTAGAACGACACTATAGAAATTACACAAATTAAAACAAATCAGTCGATATAAACAGATTTAATGCGGAAGTCTCAGTATAATCTACTTAACTATACGCACAAATCTTCAATATTGCAGGCCAAGCATGTTTGCGTCTAAAAAGTTTTTTTTTATACTTGTCTCTTTCTCACTAAATGTGAGATTGTTAGGTATTTAGATGTGGTCCAGGGACTAAATATTTTATTGATTAATATTTTGACTTTATTTCTACTGCAGAAAAACTCTTCAATTTAAGTTTGTTAAGAGTATATTTAAACATTAGATCGGTGACATGAAAAGAACTGAAGGATTTTATGTTTAGATTTAGTTGCATCGTGATGAAGCTTGTTTATTTTATGGTTCAAATAATAACAACAATAACATTAAATGTTTAATTTGGGTTTAATAGAGTGATTCTAATAATAAATTAACTTTTATTTACTTCCGTATTATTTAACAGTGTTAATATTTTAATAACGGCAAAAACTATTATAGAAATAGTTTAACTATTCCACAGTTTGCGACCGGAACACTTATCTAAAGCTAATACCACATACAACTTTTAAATACATAAATCGCAATTTTCCCTGCTGGTGTGTAGAAAATCGTCACGAGCACTTCCACTAATTACGAGTGCACCGATTACACGGGCCTTCATCAAACTCCTACACGGTTGCACACACGCTCACATAGTTAATTCATCGCGGGTGTCTGTTACATTGGCGTTAACTTTAAACAAGGCTCCATGGTTAGGTGGAAATAATGAACGACATGGTACATCGGTGTGTAAAAATATATAAATGACGTTATGAACCACTCCAAACATAACCAGCTTGACTCTTATGCCGCATTAACTTACGTTATATGAAACAAAAGAACTTTAATTTCAATTAAAATTGCCTATTCATTTCAATAGTGAATACAAATTTGTAACAATTAGAACGGCCGAAAAATTTTGAAACGTGTTACGTTGCCTACCAACACCTAAATTTTATTTTCTTTTAGTACTAAATGTTCGTATTTTCATTTTTTACAGTTTTATATAAAACAGGCTATGGGACTGGAAATCTGGTCCAAATTAAAGGAATTATGAAAAAGGAGGAGTATAAAGTAATTTTTGAGAAAAATGCTATTCCCTCTGGACTAAAGTTAATCGGCAAAGGATTTATTTTCCAACAAGATAATGATCCAAAGCATAGTTCAAAATTATGTAGGGGCTATTTAGACGAGAAACAGTCAGAAAAAGTGTTGGAAAACATGACATGGCCAACCCAAAGTCCCGATCTTAACCCCATAGAGCTTTTGTGGGAAGAACTTGACCGAAACGTTCGGGAACAATGTCCTTCTTCACAGCAGGCCATGTGGAATGCTTTAGAAGACAGCTGGAAGAATATCTCGCAAGAGACAATAAATAAGTTAATTGCTCGCATGCCAAGATTGGTAAAACAAATAATAAAATGCAAAGGAGGATATTTTGATGAAAAGTCTGTGTAAACGCTCTTGTTTGTATTTTCTTTAGTAATTTAGTATTATCTTTTGTATTCGTAATTTTTTATTTTTAAATATTGTGAATAACATGGAAATAAAAACTGTATTTCATAATGATTTAAATATGTTGACTTTTATTTGTTTTCTTAATTTTTTTATAGTGGTCTCAAACTTTTGACCGGTAGTGTACATGGGCTATCTATGGAGGCGTCCATACAAAGTCATAAAGAAATATATGTGTATACATATTAATTTTATAGGATTCTTTTAAAAGACACAGAAATAGATGACACACGTGTTCAGTATGTCTGTCGCAACGAGATAACATACAATAGTTTAGTATGCACTTAAGTATATCACACAGGCAACGCACCGATTTAAATATCACAGACGTTAAATTTCACTATGCTAAAGTGGAGGGGGTGTCTACTAATATTCAAATAAAGTAATATGTAAATAAATAATAACTCAAGTAAGCTATTCATCTTCGTTGCACATAAGCTTAAGCGTATTTTAGCTGGCAGAACAGGGTGTCGTAAGACACGACAGAAGTCGGCCTGCTTGGTGGTAGTATGGATTATGTTGTTAATATTATTATTAAGTCATCAATATTATTACCGGTATTATTATCTTTCCGTGAAGCCTGCCTGGCTAGCTACCACCCTCCTTCTCGAGTCAGCCGCCAAACGACTCGTCGTGTTCCGGCTGGGGGCTTAAGAGCCAGTACCTTATTTCTAACCTAACCTAACCTTCTTTTCATTTTCTAGCCGACAAAGCATCAGTGATACCTTTGGTCTTGCTGATGTCCATGGGCGACGGTGACCACTTACCATCAGGTGGTTCGTCTGCTCGTTTGTCGGCAAAAAAAAGCTTTTTAGTACAAAAAATATAACGTAATACATATTTTTTTACAATAATAATACATAACTTGTAGATGGCAGTAACATATATATTGATTAATTGAACGTACAGCCAAATTGGAGACTGGGGTAGGTTATGAAAGGATTTTCGGGCATTCCACTCTTAATAAGGTGACACGGATGGAATGACAACTTGCGGGCATTTGTATTCTGTAGTTATGTAAAAATTTGAAAATTGTTGCATATTGAAATAAACTTTAACACAAAATTCATTCATTGTACCTAAACGGTAAGAATAACGTATAAGAAACGGTAAGAGTGCTCAAAACTTTCAGTTAGTATATTTTATAGAACATTCACCCGTCTTGGCAAAGTTTAGTTTATTATTCAAAGTATGTTTTTGGTCAGTTATGGTTTGCGTACAATATACGAAAACAATGAAATACATTATCTCGCCAAAACATATGTAGGGAATGCTAGAAAACAATAGCAGCGCGAGCGATTCACCGACACTAAACAAGAGGATTGGTTCAGGATTGAGTATTGTGAATGTAAGACACATTGTTTATGGCTCTGCAGTTTCAACTCAGCGTTTCTGCTGCTGCACGGATACCGATTTCCAAAGGGAAACAAGATGAGGTTTTATTATATACAATTTACAAGCTGTCCATACTGACAGGAATTGTACGAAAGTTATCATATGAGAACACCCAATTATATCACCACGCATTCCGCAACTTAATAACTTATTAAAACAAACGGGAGCAGTCGATAAAAGGCCAGTGTCGTCGATGTGACTCCCGCATAAATCATATGAAAATTGACATAAACTAACATAAATCATATCGCAATCATCAGTACTAAAACAGCTTGGATAAGAAAAACAGCTCTATATAACATTTTTTTTAAATATTAGTTTCAAATATTAATTAGTTGTTTAGATATAACCAATATTAAGAGAAGTAAAACATTCGGACGATAATAATCTGCTGAAGGCATCAAATCTCTATCTGGAGATCCGAAATAACAGTGCTAACCAGTGGAAATTACATTTCGTTACAAGATAACGACATACATGCAATTTATCGTCAGAAGTACCTTTATATATGTGGTGCCACGCAGCAGGAGGGTGAGTCGCTACACTCGTCACATCGTTTCGCCACATGTGCAAGTAATTAGATGAAACTTTGAAAGGGAATGGTAATTAGAACGTCTCGTCGTCATCCCCATTCGATGGGTGTAGTTTTAATTTGACACGACCTGAACCGCTTGGATTGAGTAAGATGTCACGGACCATACGAGAATTTCGTAACTCTTGTAATTAATGTAGTGTTCGATGTAAGTATGTTATATGATTATATTATGTACTAACAAACCGCCCTCACTTCGCTTCAGGAAAAGTGTGCCTTCCGCTTAAAAATAACATATGCCTTGTTTTTAGGTCTGAGTTTTTCACGTTCTGTTTATTAGAAATACATAATATAATAATCATCAATAACTTTTTTATTTATGGACGAATTGAATTGAAAATAACTTTAAATAATAAGTGATATATTATTTAAAGCTATAATTGAACTGAATTGAATCTGAAATTGTATAAGCCGTTTCTGAGATTAGCGCGAACAAACAAAACGCACAGACAAACAGAAGTCAACTTAAGCAAGGGTAAAATATATAGTAATAATAAAAATGTGTTCTAGATAACGAAGCGTTCAATCGTTGCGGTCTTCAGTGCTTGTGTTGCAACTGTTGTGAGGTCTGTCCAACGCGTACGTGATCTGGCGAGATCTGGCGAGGTGGCTGCGTGACCGCTTGCTCTCCGATTCCAACAAAGAGTCGCTCCATGGAGTTTCGGTTGCGAATAATATGCACGAAATGTTTTAGAACTTTTATTTGTATATTCCACGTTAACCTCTTTTAAATTTTCAGTTCTCTCAATAATTATACATTACGATATTCGATTACCCCATAGCCCAGTTGGTAGTGTACCTGCTTGCCGAGCGAGGGGTCCCGGATTCGATTCCCGGCCGAAGCAGACATTTATGTAACGGGTCATGGATGTTTGTAATGTCATATATGTGTATGTCCATGCCACCCGCAACACAGGGAATCCTAGTGCGGGGGTGTGAGTGTAAACGTTTATTTTATTATTATTTTCTTATATTATTGCCTGAAAAGATAATGATACTCAAAATGCACAAAAGTTTTCTTAAAGCTGCACGTAGCTCTTTTAATAACTATATAAAGTAAGTCTATGTATGTAGAAATTTTACTTTATGAACTATATCGTTTACAGAGGTATAAAGAATTACACTGAAAAATTGACTTCATAATGATAATTAATAAATAGTAATTGTGATAGTAACGGAACAGTTCATAATTAATGTAGAAAAAGAAAGTAATAAACAAACATATTTATTTATTGTTTAGTTTTATTTCGACTATTCTTTACTAATATGAAGTACAATAAATAATATGAACTCAAACGCCAGTGAGGCAGATGGTGCTGGAACTTTCTTATAAAATTTCGGGTAACGCCACTGCCTTTTGCTTTTGCGGATGATGGGTTGAATTGAAATTATAATTGACTTACGGGAACCGTAAGTGACTATCTCAAAATAAAAGTTTCGAATACCGGTCTAGTACTTTTAATAACATACGTTAAGACACTAGATTTGTGGATGTACTAAAAAAATATTGTCGATGGTTTTAGTAAAAAATATGGCTATGAAACATACTTAACCTACAAATACCCGCAATTCTGTTTGTGGGCCAAACTGCACTTGGTCTGTTTCTGTACCATAAAGAAATATTGAAAAGACTAAATTTCTCATCATGCGGATTTTCGTGGGTTTGGTGATGTTACGGTTATACCGCATTGTTTTGTTTATCGGCAGATCTTAGATAGCATATCTTCGAATTTTATTGACACACACGTAGTGTGCGTGATCATAGAGCCGATGTCCACGTTATTGTGAATATTTTTAGGTTATATTATTGGACATTGTTTGAGATATTATTCACCCTTGGAAATTGATCATACATAAGTATAAATATTTTTTTAAAAGGGTAGTAAACAAAATTTCGATTTTTTTTTCTGTAGCTGTTGCTGTCAATAAAATGGAGAAAACATGAAATTTATAAAATTCCTGGTAAAAATGAATAAGAATTATTTGCGGGTGCCGTCATCATCGGGCGAAACCATTAATGGCAGCTGAACTGCCACGAATGAAAAACATACGCATTTCGTATTACCCTACGATGATACAATTGTAAATGTATGTATATTACATATGTTTTGTTTGTTACCTATAACGGGTACTTATGACTTGTTTTCTTTTTTTTTCGACGTTATGATCCAATTTCATAGACCATGGTCGAAACTACATGATTTATGTACTCGAAATTGAGTCGAAACATCGGTAAAAAACACAAAAATTGTGGGTATCTATTACAATGAAAAAGTACAATGTTAGATCATCTGTAACACGTTTAAAATCCTCTGTTATATTTATTTATTCTTACTATTTAGGTACGTAGTATAAGCTTCTTTATCTATTTGTTTGTTGTTTTCCCTTTGTGTTGCCTGTAGCACTTTACTTTTTTGTTTTTAAGCCCCTGGTCGAGATAGTACTAAGTAGCTTTAATACCTCTTTCACTAAACGATACGAACATTTATTTTTAGATGTCATTCAATACTCTGAGGGGAAGCTGCGTACTCTATAAGATCGTCGCGCATTCTTGTTACGCAAAATCTATGAAGTTTCATTAAATACCAAAATGAAAGTAAGGAAATCATAAGTAGTTCGCGTGTAATTAGTTCCCCTCATTCTACAACTTGCAATTTGCCCTTCCACAGGGCGCGAATGTCAAGAGTTGTTGTGAAACAAGGCAAAAGAGAATAGTGATACCAATCTATAGCATTAGATCTTGTACATACAAACAACCATACGATAATAGACTAAATGATTGTGACAATAAAATTCGAAAATATTTGAATATATTGCAGTAATACTTTTTATTACTACACCTTTTGGATTTTACCTAGCGTTTTTACAGAATTGTTTATATATGAAATACGAGTAGATCAGGGAGTGAGCGATCCACAATACTCATGATTGTTTTAGTTTTAAGCAACCTTAGCAAGTAAGTTATTGCTATATTTATCTAAAGATAATCATGTTTGAAAGATTAAACAACACCGATACAATGTTTTGCAAATTACTCGATAAATGCTGTACAGAACCGAGAGAGAACTCAATTGAATTAGCATCATGTTATATAACTATTATTGGCATTAATAAGATTAACATCACCTAAAGAGGATTTTATCGATTAATTAAAAGGATTTGCGTTACCAAGTATGCATCAGAAACTAATCAGAATCTTTTTATACAGACTGTAATATACTTTGATTAATTTGTCAAAATTACATCGGATACATTTGGCTGTGTGCAAATCGAATTGCCGCGCGTACAGCGGTACAATAAACCTGTGAGAAGCGTGAGATTGATGTATTATAATACGAGCGCGGCAGATAGCTTTTTAGAGGTAATCAATTGAACACTTTAGATATTAAAAATATTATGTTATATATTTTATTCAGTTGCAAAATGACGATAAACATTTCTGCTCTAACCATCATTAGCATGAGAAACAAATTCATATTTTTAAGTAACCTACATTAATTGTGTGTAGATTTTTGAGAATAGATCTAATCAAAGCAGCAATTTATGACTGAACTTAAATAATATTTATTCATCATTTCCTGCTACATTGAAGATTAACAGAAAATATATGCAGGAAACTGTGAAGCACCTAATTGAAAAAGCCATAAAGGTTAATTAATATATGATCCTTGGTTCAGAGATGGGACATTGTAAATGGATGTAATTCCATACTTTTTACATTACTTACATTCTTAAAAGCGAATTTATTTGAAAATGAAAATCTGCTCTCTCAATTTTTAAAAATGTTAACATTTCACTGCAATGCTTCCCGCGCTTTGTATTTAAAACCACGTAGCTTAACGACCGCAAACTTTTTTTGCCGCACTACATTATAATGCGATTTTAAACTTGGGTTTACCCGAACAATTAGTTTTACAACGGTTACAATCAGCCTTATCAGACTTAGCTTCATCTTGTACAACGATCTATACATATAATAAAATTCTAGCTGATCACTTTCTGTACATGAACGGTAAATGAGAAAAAGTATTATTAGGGGCCTCTATTAACACAACAGAACACAAAACAATACTTGGTAGAATTTTTTTCTGTTTGTCTGTGCGTTTGTTCGCGCTAATCTCAGAAAGGATTTGTCCGATTCCGTTGGTTGGTTGGTGACTGGTTTTCTCTAATGTATTGCAGTATGCATCACTTAATACCTAAAGTTTGTTTCATTGCAATCCGTCTTAAGTAAAAAAGTAATAAATTAATTTTTAATAATGTAGGTATTATTTCTTAGCGTAATGAGTAGTTTTTCCGAAGCGAAGTGAGGGCAGTTTGCTGGTTTATAATACAATTTCGTTACAATTGATAGAAATGCCATATTGTAAATTAAAAACTCACGTCGAAGGCATACTTATACGGAAATGTTATTGGTAACGAGATCATTACTTTAAGGATAAGACTGCTTGGACATGAGTTTAATACATAGCCATAAGGGCGTTCTGTGACTGTGAGTAGAAAAAAAATAGCTCCTGGTGAGTTTGTTGCTACTTTTCTCCCGGGACCACTTAAAGTAGGGATTTGTTGAAGCGATGGCGTAGTTTGACTTTCGAAAAGTGTTTGTAAAAACCAACTTCGAATGAAATATTACTTCATATCATTTCGAGCCGGTTTGCTCAATTTTACAGGGGTAAAATTAATCATAGAGATGACTAAAGCAGTAGAGCCCGTAAACACCGGTAAACGGTAGAAAATGTGTGGACTACTGAATGTTGTTGCGAGACGACCCACGAATCACATACAAAGACATAGAGACATAGGTGACATAGGTATTAGTTCAGTATAGGGCTTGCATTTAATGTTGTAATGTTGTTATTATTGTAGTGCAATAAAGTCTGCACCTCGACCTATCTCGGGAAGCGACTTATGTAGATTCTCCGCTCCTGTTATAAATCAGTCACAGTCCTGATGTAGTCAAACAATCAGGTAGACTGACAATTTTATCATTAAGTAATTTGAGAGCTTAGTTATTATAGTACTCTCCAAACTTCCTCTCTTCACTTCTTAATACAAGGAGCGACTATTAACAAAAATAACGTTGATAATGCAGTAGGTAACATCGATATGATTACAAATTTCCCTATGGACCGTTCCATACGTAGTTTGAAAAAGATAATTGTAACTACGTGTTCCTATTAGACTCGTGTTACACTAGCATATCTCGTGTTACGCTAATATTTTGTATCGACTGAAGAATATTCTCACTAATAACGAGAGAAACGAAGCAAGGCGTTAAATATATCAGGTACGTAATAATTTTCATTTAATATATGACTCTCAATAGTTAAGCAGAGTAGACTCACTTGACGGTGCGAAAATCTTCCATCTCTGTGGCTCCGCGACAATTTCGAATTCAGCCACAAAATCTGGCGTGTTGAGTTAAATATCAAGTTTTCATTGCTTTAAATTTATAATGTATTTTCACCCAATTTTGGTCTGTACCAATTTTTGCTAATAGTTGGCATATAATTGGTAGTCGTTAAATTGTCGAATTGTTTATATTTCAATTGAATTGTTGAATAACTTTACGTAGAATTAAACTAAATGTAACAAATAAAATATTTCTTAACGCAAATGCTGTGTTATGTGAAGATGTCTCAGATTATTCTACAACATACGAATCATAAATTAATCTCCGCTTACTAACGAATTTACAATAAACACAACTACATAAAAATTTAACTCACTACAAAAATATACATCCATCGGTATTTATCTATTTGATAGTAACACACATAATACTAATTAACCTATTTTAACCGCGGGGGCGACTGATAGGATGCCAATGAGGGTTTCCCCACGTAAAAAAAATGGTTAGGTTAGGTTAGAATGAACGAGCACACAGCGCGCCGATAGCGTTCGGAAAGGGATTCCCCCGCACTTGTCGAATCAAGGGATGTCTCGGGATCAATTAGAATAAGATACGATGAACTTTGAGAACAGTTTTGACTGAGACTCACTTCGGAAACACGTGTTTTGTCTAGTAACAACTAGTTTTAACTGATATTCAATTTTGAGCATTAGTTAATTCTAGTTTTAACAAAGGCATTTAGTGAAAACTAGTTAACTGTAACACACACACACACACACAAATATACTGAACAACACGCACAATTACAATTTATTAGTCAATTTAGTTAATTTATTAATTATTTATTATTTTATATTATATATATATAATTATAATATATAATTATATTATAATATATAATTTATTATTATTTTCTATTAATTTATTAATCAGTAAATTTAGACAGACTTTCCGATTTGGCAAAAAGTTGAAAATACGCAAAAGTGTAACGCTGTCTTCTGTAAGCGAGCAGTGTTGTTTATTGTCGGACTCATTAAACCTTAAATGAGTAAGGCTTTTAATAGTACATTACTTGAAGTAAAATTTAATTTTTTAATATTTTGCAATCTTACCTTCACGATCGATTTCAACTTGTCAAAATAGGGAACTCTCAAAGTCAACCTGTTGAGCTTACATTTGGTGTTCCGCTAGGATCGATTCTCGGTCCACTGTTGTTCCTCATTCATATTAACGACATAAGTAAACTAGAACTTTTGGGAAATATAACATTATATGCAGACGATACCTGCTTATTCTATTACGGCAGAAATGCTCAGGAAATTTTGACAGAAGCTCAAAAAGATCTTAGCACAATAAGCGAATGGTTAACACAAAACCTTTTAACTATAAACACCATAAAAATGTCTTACATGATGTTTGCTGCAAAGATTAAAAAGATTGACACACCAGTATCACTTGTTATAAATAATACCATGTTGCGGAAGTCAAACGAGGAAAAATATCTAGGACTAATACTAGACCGGAAACTTATTTGGAAAGCTCACATTACTAAAATCTCTCTTGTACTATGTAAGAAACCTCTCCAAATGCATACCACCAGAAATACGGCTAATAGTATATAATGCATTAGTAAAACCATACCTGGAATATCTGATTGAGATATGGGGTTGTGCTACTACCATTAACCTATTGCCATTACAAAGAGCACAGAACAAGTAAAAGTTTCAGTTGGATTACTTAACACCTACAAAAGATTTATATAAAATTACAAAACTTAAATATCCACCAAACATACATATACAATACGTGCATACTAGTCAGAGAAATCCTCAACAGAACAATACACACACAATTACAATTTCATTTAAAAGCACCAAGTAAGTTTACCAAGAGGCTTAAAAACATATTTACTTAAATTACCAATACCGAGAACATCATACGGAGAAAGGAACATTAAATACGAGGGGGTTAAAATGTACAATGACCTACCTGAATCCGTAACTAATACAAAATCTATCATTAAATTTAAAAAATTATTAAAAGAGCATATCATCTCAAACAAACTATCAATAAAATGATTTCTAAAAAAAAAGGTTAAAAATAGGCAAAAAATCAATGTATTAAAAAAATCACTAAAGAGGAAACTTCAACACTATCAATTCAACAACATTCTACGTCACAAAATACGTATATAATAAGCTTAATAAAAACTATCTGGGTCTCACACACTGTAAATATATCTAGTAACTGAAGAAATAAGTTTCGCAGTGTCAAAGCACCCACACACACACACACGAGAGCGCGCAAGAATGCATGCCGGACACAAACCTAACTTATAATAGTATTTAGGTTTCTCATTTTAAGCGATGTAAAAATCTTATGAGAAATAAAAATTCTTTAAACCGAAGTCCTCGCTTCGTTAAAAAATCTAATAATCTAATCTAATTTGTAAACGAATACCAACCGCACCCTAAACAATTATTATTAATATTTATTAGTAATTTTAGAAATTTAATAAATACATATCCCTCCACACCTTTACAAAAATCAATGATAAAAATATTTTCCCAACTCGAGCAGAATCTGCTGGCGCAAGTTTTTCCAAACGCTTTTCATCATTGTTGTATTCATCACAATACAATAATCTCGCTGTGCCCCACGCTACACACACATAGTGTTTTACCAGGACATTCATTTTTTCTGTTACTTAATATTATCATTGATAAAGTAAAGATAAAGTCAATAACAACTACTGAATCAATACTAACGTACAAACCATTATACAAAGTGTATTGCATACCTATTACATTTGTTGCAAATAACAACCTACTATTGTGAAGATCAAACATCCGATAAAAAATTTCATCCTATTTATCTATACTTACATATATTGTGAAACATACATGTTTCAGTACTCGCGCTGTGCCCAATATACAAGTACTTGTGATCAGGCTGGTCGACATTTTATTTATTCATGGCACCTTTTCTATCGGCGGTCGTGAGATAGTTACAACTGGGAGGCACCGACATAAGTGTACAACATGTATCGAGATGCACAACTACAAGTTGTTATGAGTACCGGCTACATTCACTTGAAATTCGCGACCGACACAACTCAAAGAGTTTCCCTGCAAGACATCTGCTGAAGGCGTCGGGATATTAAACCTTTGAGCCTCACTGTAGAGACAGCCGCTTTGCTGGAAGCGGTAAGTGGGGAACTCGAGTTTACATTTGAACATGTCTTCAACGCGTGTGTACTGAATATTGGTAGTTTGGCAAATTTCAGACGAGCTTATACAAACAGCCTTTAAAATGTACACAAACATAATAAATAAAATAGAATATTCTTGTATGTCTGTGCCAGGCTAGTATTCATTCGAAAAATCTATATATACAATAAAACAGTAACGAAGATAAATATGTGCATGGAACATTCTTTTAAAATAATAATAGTTGCTATATGTGTTAGGTCCATGATTTAGACCCGAATACTTTTTAAGACCTGTTGTCTAGTAGGCTGATTGTAAGTTACTCGATAACTGTAAAACTAATATCGTAATCGAAACTTTTTTTAATAAAATGTTTTTAAAACATTACTCCTTAAATTCAGAACTCATCAGATTCTCACCGTATTTATCTCCGACCCAATAATTATGAATTAAAGAAAAAAATATCAAACTCGGTACATACATAAGTACACAAACTGTTCGTTTACTCAACACACGGCCATAGAACGTCAACCATTTTAACTACAGTTTGCGCGGGCGATTTATATTGTTGTTATTTATTTACAAAATACAAAATTGACACTCGAAACTAGTAGTTTCAATAAACAAACAATATGGACAAAGTTATTTTTTACGGAAAATAGTGTCCCATGGGGATTGGTGATCGACTCGAAAAGCTCTCTCATGTTTTAAGAAAAATAAAACCTGTCGAGTTGAAATTTCAATCGAATAGAAATGGCATTTGAACGAGACTTATAGACTTTCCTTCCAACATAATTTACACTGGAATACGAGAAAGATATCACTGCGCATTCATTTTTAATTGTACTGCATATCTGTATGTACTGAGTATTGCATGTATGGATTTTGTCATCGGCGCTCCTTTTTCTATATTTATACTAACATTATAAAGAGGAAACCTTTGTATTTTTGTATGTTTGTAACGAATAAACTCAAAAACTACTGAACCGCTTTAAAACTTCTTTCTCCATTAGAATGCTACATTATCCCTGAGTAACAGGCTATAATTATTGCTACAAAAATAAGGGATTGTTGCTAAAACTTTAGTAACATGAACAAAGGTGTAAAATATATAAATATATATTTGCTTAAAAATTCCTTTCATCGCATACGCTGCGGAAACTATTGATGATAGAACAAAAAAATGTTCTACAATATTAGAGAACATCAATATCTACAAATAACTTCGCGATACTATATGTTCAACTATTGTAAATAAATATAAAAATAAAATAAATATAAAAACTTTATCTAATAAGAATAAAAAAAAATTGTACTTACCTGGCTCAGTAACCTTAATTATAGCAAAGTGGAAGACATCTTAGAGAGTATGTAGCAACATACACACACGCACACACACACACACACAAATATACTGAACAACACGCACAATTACAATTTATTAGCTACTGTTAAATCCTATTCTTACAACAGTTCATTATATGGGAGAAGACGCTGGTCCTTGAAACACAGTTTCGACTACTTTAGGGACCAGAAGATTCACAACTATCATGTACATGTTTGGTTTGCCAATAAAGAATTATTATTATTGTAGTTATGTCACATAATCACTTTTTGCATTTTAAAAGCTACCCAAAATTAGACCACGATAACCGTACCTTCGTAATAATCCTGATTCAAATAAATCATTTCCTATTCAAAATTGTTTCAATACCTATAGATAAGTTTTTTAAATTATCAAATCGGACATTCCGTTCAGAGGATTTTACGAATTTAGGGAAATAAACACCGCCGCCGCCGCGCAGTGTGGCTCCCCGCAAAACAGCCGTAGCGTATGCCGGCGGACACGGCGACGACGGAGGGGGCACGAAGTGCGGGGCGGGCACATCTAAGAAATAGGTAGTCGCGCGATCGGCTCCTTACCTCGACCTTTATTAACGCAATAGAACACAAAACAATAGTTGTTAGAATATTTGTCTGTTTGTCTGTGCGTGTGTTCCCGCTAATCTCTGAAACAGGTTTACCGATTTCGTTTTCGTTGTCACTAATGTATTGCAATAAGCACCACTTAATACTTAGTTTGTTTCATTGCAATCCGTCCGTAAATAAAAAAGTTATACATTAATTTAAAATAATGTACGGCGTAGTTTTCCTGAAGCGAAGCGAGGGCAGTTTGATACTTAATAAATAAATTCATAACATTTTTTTATATTATGATTACACATATACAACCTATTCACTCGTTCACTGATCGCTTCTATGAACACAATAAAAAATAATGGTTCTCAGCGTGTACATGAAATATTTATTTTAACATCAGCGGAAAACGATCTGCCGATGACTATACGTGCGTTTCAGTTTTTAATATTTAACTGAGTTATGTTAAATTAATATCTGTAACAAAACTGTAAAACTTACTTTAAAGGCTACCACGCGGATAAAGTCACAGGTACACAGTTAGTATTACTATATAAAAATGAATCGGACGTAATAAACACGATGACACAGAGACTCACATAATATTATTTGTAATACAAATTATATTTTGCTTTCTATTTTTTCATTTAAATGTATGATTATTTTATAACTTCTAGTGAATAGTTAATCTAGCTCCACTAGCGCTCGACTAGGCGTCATATCGCTAATTTTATTTCATGCTGGCGACCGCATGCTAGACTAGGCATATTAGTTTCTAAGGCGTTCTAATTGTAAATGTCAACTGACTCCATAATTTAATCTGCTGAACGATGAAATATAATTGTAGCGTTGCGATTTCCAGTAGTACCGACCAGGCCCGGGTTCAAAATATTGTATATACATCTATATACCAGTTAAATAATGAAGGCAAACCATTTATCTCTGTGTGTCTCCATGTCTATCAACAACAAGAACTTCACAGAGTGGCTTCGATGTACAACTAGATTATAATTAAATAAAATACTTAAAACGTTACCCGCTACCTGCTCGCAGTCAGGTAAAAGTAACACGAGCTACGAGATATCTGAAACAACTGTGTTTTTATTTTACCGTGAACCCACCAGCGATGCCGGTGCTTTTTTTACACGTTGCTTAAAATTTTATTTCACGTAGTTTCTTTACAGTGTAAAACCCATACAGAAACATCACACGAAACGGAGACGGCTCTTTTTACAAGTGTCCATCGGCAAACATTTTTGAATACGAATGTTGAGGTATCACGCGTTCACGCGTTCAGGGATTTTAAAGAATTACGTTTCTTTTGTATATAATTTATATGTATGTTTTAAGGTTCAGACACCGTAAGCCGTGTATGTAGGCACCCAAAAATCGATTTTTAACCACTTTAAAAACATTAAAATTGAACGAATATTTTGAAAAAAAAAATAGCCTATGTCCTTCTCCAGATCTCAAACTATCCTGTCAAACTGTGCACTGGTATGACTGTGAAAGCGTAGTAGACAGACACACAATGACTATGAAATAATCCACAGCGTTTTAGATGTCACCTTACTTTTTAGATGTAAATGACAGAGAGGCGCCCGTCTATCGTTTCTCGATGGTGACTTGTGTACCTCTGTTTATGCTATTACAAATACAAGACTGATTAGACGTAGTGACAACTAGACTCATTTATTTTGCCTATTCTCATAGTCTTATATCTTATGGTGGGGGTAAATCAACTGACATTGATTTAATATTTGTATTGCAAAAAATTTGCAATCAGAGCTATACATAGGTTAAAGTCACGTGAGTGTTTACGGGAAATATTTGAAGAAACAGGTATACTCACTGTTGCCTGTTAATATAAATTCAGTATTTAATCTAAATAATTTAAATAAGACATAGGCATAATTTCGTGACGTCTTAATATCGCCCTCAAAAGGTACACAGTTTTTTTGGAGTTTGAGTTGATACGTGAGTTACCCATTGGAATTTTTAAGCGACGGGTTAAAGCACAATTTATGATATTATTATTAATATAGGATATTATGATATATCTATATATTAATGACTAAACGCCTGAAAATAAACTACACTTACTTTTTCCTTCATTTTATTTTTTTCCAAAAGTTGTTTTCCAATGCAATGCGAATGATGGAATGCGTAATTCAAATTAGAATTCAATTTTTTTTTACCTTATTTTTCTAAAAGAGTTATACCAGCTAAAGATACCCCAACCACTAGCCAAAGAGACCCCAACCAAAAGGACCCCCTTTCGTAACAATAACTTAACAATGATATTTAATAATGATTTTTTGTAATCGATATTTGTAACAGTTACTGCCTGTTATTCGTGTCCCATCCGTCCGACCGATGTAACATTGTACAAGCGTCTATTATTTTCAGTGTTCCTATTTAAATTTTACTATGAAGCAATAAAAAGTCTTAAAATTTTCGGATAACGCTTGAATCTTTAGGGACTTTTGTGTTATATGTATTTTTTAATATTTTTACAGTTTTTAACATCATTAAATTAAGAAAATAATATGTTCGTCATTGCAAAGTTATGTCGATCAGAAAAATTTACATCTTTCAAAAAGATCAAATTAACTTGTACAGGGTATAGAAGAACTACTTTCTGTTAAAGAGTTTTATTTCTTAATACAATTGTTGCTTTACAATCACCACTTCCTTTCACGCCGCGTCGTCTCTATCTGTTATAAGCACAAGATTCGTACACATGCATTATCAGCAGACATTGAAATTTACACAAAAACCTGAGATCTGTTTTAATTTCCTGTATGGAAAACACAGCATTTTATTTTCATACAATTTTAATATAGAAACTTTAAAAATGTGATATGATTAATTAAACATCAATTTGTTATAAATGTATTTAATGAGCAATAACTAGAATTTGTAATTTCATGATTATTTATTTGCGATTTTTGTAGAAAGTATTACCTATCGTGTTTGTTACTTTCTTAAAGTTTAAGTTTTAAGTTTCTCCTGGAAATCACTAACAAAACAGATCGGTGTCAATTAAAAATGAATGATAAAGTAGCTTTTCACAGTGAAACTCGTATATATTTTTGAACAAAGGGCGAATACTTGACATTATCCTCGTTTATTTATGAACTTTTTAGAAGCATTATGAGAATATCTTTTACATCGATATGCGTCCGATCAATATACATGTCTGGATAAATAATCGCGCTACATCGACGACGTCAACAGTGAGGGATGTGTAAGCTCGACTTAAATAAAGCTTGTTCTTCCACTCACGTATCTACCAGTGCAGTATTCTAAGATGATTTTAATTCATTACACGTAACGCCCGTCTTCAACAACAATACTGATCGCACCTCGAATGATGTTTTGGAAGCTAATGTTTTCCAGATAACGTGCTACGGTCTAGTTCAGTCAATGATCAGAGTAAGCGTAAAAAACTGGTACTCACCAGAGTCGTCATCGGCCGGTAGGGGTCCGACGGTCCCGAAGAATCGCTTGTCCAGTAGCTGCAGGAGCTGCAGTGCACTCTCGTGTACGGGCGCGCGCGGGCACCCCGTACACATCAGCGTCACATTGATGATCGCCGTGTAGTGGTCGCAGGGGTACTCCCTATCGAACAACAGTCACTCAGTGCGAGCAGTGTATTATAGCGCGCTAGTCTAGGCGAGTAGCGACCCGTGGATTCTCATATCCAACAACAAATATAAACTGCGAGTAGGAAGAACTGTAGCCGTATGTAGTGTTAAACTGGAATTCAGAATTTCCTAAGCAGAATAAGGTTAGTTGTTTCACTGCGCTCATACACGACACGAAAATGTAATTAAATGTGTGTTATAACAGTATTAACTAGATCACTGCTCTTAACTTTTATTACTTTGTTCAAACCCAATGTATTTGACCCATCCTAATCTTTTTTCTACACAGAAATAAAAACCTAAGATTACTTTTATACTCGGATATTATATCTTAACACATACCGAATTTACGTTAAAAAAAGAGAATACCTCCGAATTGTCATGTCGGCACGGCTATGATACGACGCCAGGAAGTTCCTCAAAACTGGCGAAGTATTCGGAGAAATATATAATTTATAAAGTTCCTACAAATAATTCATGGAGATAGTTTATTAGTTGTTTGAAAGTAAGTCGAAGCTCCCGAAATTAAAAGTAAAGAAGGAATGTTGGAGACGGATTTGTCATGAAATACCACTTTATTTATTGAATGAAGTAAAATAGATGACTGGTTTTATGTTGTCTTTGTGACGTTCACTAGGTTAACAGATGCGTCGGAATTCCAGCTGTGTTTCTAGTCGACCATGTTTTTTTTTAATGGACAACAAAAGTATCAACAATATTTTTTGTCGACAAAAGAGCGGACGAGGCACCTGTTGGTAAGTGGACACCGTCGTCCATAGACTTCAGTAACAACAAACGCATCACCGAAGTGTTGCTGACTGGAAAGAAAGTGGGGGACCGGCATTATTACTAGCCGTTGGCCACGGTCGATTTAAGAAGGAGGGTGGTAGTTAGTCTGTTGGGCATAATACCCTACTAACATACAAGTACCGCCGGGCTTAAAATGGATGATGTAGAACCCAGCGACCTTCCACAGGAGGGATCTGGCGCCATATCCTCTTCCGTTCTCAGCCGGGTGCACCACAAGTAGGGGATATTGGCTTGGACTCAAGGATGAATGGAGCCCCTCACACCTCCAAAAATTTGTTAAAGACTGGTTTTCTTGTTCTTTATTTTGAAGTTCGAAATTTCATACTTTCATCATCAACTTCTATTCATTCTCAGTGACTTCATACATTTTTTGGAAATAACCTCTTTCCAAAATTTCAGGTCTTCACATTTAGTACTTTAGGTAGGGCGTATGGAAAATAATGAAAACCATAAATGTACTTCCTTTACAATATACGAGGGGAGGTCCAAAATACGAAACTATGACGATGTGTTTTGTATAACATGTATCGTATTTTATTATCAAAGAAATTCTAAAAGCTATTGGAGAAATACACGTGCCGACATGAAGTGGGGGTGAAAATAGAAATGTCCTTCAAATGAATTTGCACTTGTTGTCGCTGAATATCGAGTGAGATTTTCTGCGATAATTCCAACATGATATTCGTCGTTGCAGTTGTACTCCGTTAAACCTATTATATCGCCTCGAGTTAAACATCGAAAATATAGCATTCGATCGCAATTCAGCCTTTATCTACGTACCTACGTAGATACCTTTATCTACGTACCAAAATATTCCTAGATTGTCGAAGTAATAAAATTTTACAAACGGAAAATAAACTACAAAACGTTTCAACTAAATAATCAGGCTAAAGTGTAGTGATAGACAGAAGTTAAAAAAAAACAAATAGAGTACACCTTACAACAGTACGTTGAGTAACCTAAGTATCAATTAAATTATATTATGCCGTCAACTTTTCACCTGTACGTTGTTTATTTGAGTATTAGACTTTCGGTTTAACTTTGTATAACGTCTCCCGATGACTGCATCATCTGTAGCGGTAGTACGGGACTTTACACGTTGAATTACACCTTTGTCAACAGGTAACGAGCGCAATGGTGTCTTCAAATTGTCGCTTCGTTTTGGTTCTTTACAGCGAAAAGTCCAGCAAATCTAAATATCTTTTTGCTTTTTAGTAAAACTTTTTTTTTCGTTACATTGAAGCTAGTGCAGTGATATGCGTTTTTACATAGACAAGACTACAGATATGAAATTTCCTTAAGTTTATTTGAACAACCAGAATATTTTTTAAATTATTAACGATCGGTGAATCACAATAGCTTACCATGTTTTGTATCGGCGAGCGGGCGAAACACTGAAGGCTTTTCGAGATATATATAATATTTGACTTTCAGCTTTATCCGTAGAACGGATCACGGTGATGTTCTCTTTTTTCCGCACAAACGTAATAAACAGACTTCAAGAGACGAGAATACATAATACAAAATTGAGTATTCATTACGTAGTGTACTCAAACCGGAATTACATGACAAGCGGTCTACGGGGTAAAACAAAAACTTGGATAGTTCCGTTTCGAAGCGACTACAACAAATGGTCGAGGCTATTTTATTCGATAGGCACCTGAGACAGCGAGACAGGTACAAGAGAAGGGGACAGTTAGCGCGCGGTGTGCTATGTTGGTGTATAATCCAGATCTATCACTTGAGCAGTTTTTTCTCGTAATATTTAATAATCATTAAAAAAGTAGAATAAATAAAAATATAACTTATTTTTCATTATGTATCTTACGTCAACAAACTTACTATCTCCCTCTCGTATATAGAAGGCAAAGGCGGAAGGTAGACAATTTTCTCTTCGGGATTGCCTCAGATTTTTTGTAATCACACTTCTTTTGATGACGCGTAAGGAAAATATTAGCAGAGTGAAATGTTTACTACGGAACGAGTGCTATACACGATGGTGTAATTTTAGACTAGCTCCATCATACTGATGGTGTCGTGAATCCTTTCCCTGCTTGTATGCGACTTGTATATGCAGCACATGAGGTCGAGTGAACACGTCACATATCTCACGTGAGTTGCTACAGACGTAACGCTGAACCAATTTTTATTTCTTTTTCCTCCTAAATATAAAGTGGGTATGGAAATCTCGTTCATGCGAGTACTTCTATATTCGTGTACACACTTCGTTTATTTAGTACTTTCACATCCCTTATTGATAAACCTGACCTGGTCCTGCTCTACTTGTTTGAAAATGATATTATTAATCTACGTTTCCTTTTAATTTTCTGGAACGACTTCCAGGAAAGCATATCAAATTTATCATCAAAAGCACCATGGACTGACAAAGCTGTCTAAAGTGAAATACAATTTTCAACACTGCTGATGAATTTAGTTTTAAGATTATCTATTGACCCCACGTCTATTAATTACTTAACAGAATGCACGTTAATTATTTACCTGTGACTTCGTGAAAGCAATTATGAGTTACGTAGGTACCTTCGTCCCCAGTTTAAGTTGGAGATTTAAAAACTAAGAGTAAACATTTTTAATTTATTCTTTATATATATATTCACGTCTAGGCGTTGCATGGTCGCACCGCTATTATAGACTATAGAATAAACAAAAGAATTATGATTGGGATACATAAGTTTTTTTAAAAGCAGAAATAGGTTGTATGAATAATATGGTAAGAGCAAAATCAGTAAATATTAGGAAGAATAATAATAAAACATGAACTACGAAACAACCCACAGCGTTTTTACGTGTCACATTAGATGGTAACCTTCAATGCGGCGTCCATATTGCGGTTCTCGCAGGGAAATTGAATAGGTCGGTTAATATTTTCGAAAGATAAGACTATGTTTCACGGTATCGTAATGTGAGGTAAATCGGTTGATATCGTTTTATTATTTGTATTGCAGAAAAGTGTAATTAGTAATTGTACACAGAGTGAATTTTTCAATGGCCAATGTAGTGACACTATATCAAATGGTGTAATAATATAAATTGCGTAATTTTTTTCTAAATCGACGAGCTCCATTCCTAGATAGGAATATTGATTTTTCAATAATCCAATGACGCAATTTTGGTTTTCATCACAATCGGTCACGAAACTCCTTTGAATACTTTTGTCTATTTGTCATACTTTCGGATTTGATTATCCAAGCCCACTCTAAAAATTGAACCTGCATATAGATAAAGGCATTTGAGTCTTTACGGGAAAAATTTAAAGAAGTCAGTATTCATACGCAAAAGTCTAAATATATACAAGTAGACAAGTGATACGCACAATCTAGTTATGAGCCGTTTATGAGGCTCGGTGTTTGTTTTTATAATAAGGATCTAAAGTTGATACGTGAGATACCTATTGGAACACTTTAGCGACATGTTTAAAGCAAAACATGACGTGAATAAGTGAATTTACGGTATACCTAAATGATTCTAAATTTGAATTTAGACACACGGCCGATGTGGTGTTACAACGTAACACTTTATACAAAGTCGTCGTAGTGTCACGTATCACCTCCCCCCTCATCCCAACGGCCTCATATCCTAGGTCAACTTGTACAATGAGCTGTCGCACGATATCGTAACGTCGTCGCAGCGTCGCCGTTCATCGCCATGACGATCCGACAACGCGACGTAAGGTGTAGCACAACGCTAATATTGGGCAATTGAATGTCGGTCTGACCTGGCACTGAAGATGGTGGCGAGCGCCATGAAGCACCCGTCGGCGACGCGCGGCGCCCCCGTGAAGCACCTGTCCACGGTCCAATCTAGCAGCGGCCCGATGTCCGGGTTGCAGTCCAATAGCAGCACGATCGTCTCCCGCGCCAACTCGTATATCTACCAGAACAATTATATCTACACCGTACTGTGGCTCCGCGTTTCAGAGCAGAAGAGAAAACTTTGCATGACAATCCTTACTGAACGTTTAAACGTGTCTTAAAAAGCACACGTTACGTTTCGCGGCAGAATTGGCAGGTGACACGGCGAAATCGTTCCTGGCGTACAATAGTCATTCGCAAGCTCGTACAGAACGACACTGATTGCAAATACGTTGTCACCAGCGTCGATCTATACCTGTGGGAGCAGTCGTCGTTCATACGTATATGTAGAAATTAAAAACAGGGACCTCCATTAGCTGTTTCACGTGTTTTATATAACATACTGTTCGAGCAATTAATTCTTAGACAAATTTACTTTGTTAAATACTGCTCCAGGACAACAAGAGTAGATCTCACTGAGTAAGAAACAAAGAGACGGACGATCTCCTTCAGACAAAACATAATTTGAAAGGACACTAAAAAGGAGGCAAGGGTACGCAACTATGTATTGTATATATATGTAGTAAATTTGCATACCGACATACTCGTACGTGTGGGAAACATAATGAAAAAATTATACTTACTTGTTTTAATGGCCGCTATATATATGAAATTTCAGTCTGTATTTAAGGGTAATAAATAAACAAACAAAGTGTTGCAATAAAAAACAAATGTTGCGTCCACAAAATTGTCTCCTACTATATAAACTATCATTGCGATAAACTTGAATGCATTTTTTTATAAAACACATTCTGCCAATATTTTTTGCACCGATTTTTATAAGATGAACAAAAATCATTTTTAATTGTCTATCACCGGTTTTAATGTAAGAAAAATGAAAATAAAAATTTTACCACTAAACTCTTATATATTAAATAATATAATATAATTTTTTAATACATAGTGGAAAATAGAAACATGTCAACAGATATTACCTTATCATTGGTGGATGACAGCATTTCGCTTAGCCAAGGGTAGAGAGAGCCGTCTTCAGCGAGGGCGGTGGGTGCGAAGCAAGGCCCGCAGCACACGAGCGCGCTCATAGCCTGCACAACATACATTATACGGCGTTGGTGGGACTCGGATGAGGGACCACAGTGGCAAATGTAGTGAAAGCTTCCGAGCTTTCGCGGATAAGTTTAGGTTGTTATCGTTAAGTGATCGTCAATAACGGAGATTTTCGGCCGGTCGAAGGACTTATGACATTCGGATGGCCCAACGGAGTCTCCACTCCGGGTACTCCCGCGTCGTGTAAAGCCGGCTGGTTGTGGGTCTCACCTTGAGCGCGGACAGGTTGAGTCTCTCGTCGGTCTCTTGCGGCGGCGGCGGCGGCTGCGGAACCAGGCTGCCGAGGTGCTTCGCTAGGGGCCCACACCAGCCGGAAAACAGCGAGAATAGACTCTTCAACAATTCTTTCTTCAGAAGGGACCCGTACATTTCCACTGTGGCCAAAAGCGAGCTTTGTTAGCCTTCCATCTTTATAATACGTATCACAGTATAGAACATGCATTGCGCTGTGAGCTAGAAATTAACATTACATCAAATGATTGTGTTCAATTAGAAACGCTTGATTAATTTAAATTCATTTTGTTGTCGTGTGTGATTAATTTCCACACGCTGAATCCGAACCTGTTGTAGAACTCCGACAACCGAAGTTCATGTCGCTTCAAAGAACATAATTCTTAAGATAACGAAAAGCACCCGGAATACTTATTGAAACTCTATGAAAAATTCATTTGTGACTCGCTAATATTTCTTCGGTGTTTTACAAATGTTTACTGCATTTTTTTCTCTCTCCTAACAAGTAGGATTTCTATTAATTAATATCTAATCTTTGTTACCGTAAAATATATTATAGGCAACCCGGTTACCGATATCCTGAGACAGACATAAGACAGGGTGCCGTGGAAGCAGGTCGTAAGCTCCGCCATCTACGTTTTAAAGAACGGAAACGACCTTCAGTTTTTGAAGAACACGACGGCAGAGAAGAAATTAATAGGCTTTTTTCTTACGGTTTATATTTAAGAACTTTAAAACCGTAAACGGTCCGCGTAGTGTGTCCTGCATACGTTATCGACTCTCGAAGACCTGCTTGTTGCTGCCTGGATATCTGGATCAAACATTGTAGTAATCACCTTCCATCTGCTCCGTCCATCGAACCTTCAACATGACACTTACGCGGGTAACTCTTAATGAGTTCCGTGACGAAGTCAGCGAAGGTGATGCGTTGTTCACGAGCGGCCGGTACATCCTTCTCTGTTTCCACCTCCAGACACTGCCGCACCCCGTCCAAGTACTCCGTCAGGGTCGGATGGAGTCCCCCAGCTTCCAGTGCGAAGGTACTACACACAAATAAAACAATTTTATTACGTACATATGTACCAGCCGAAGCATAAAGTTCGGTGCAAATGTTACCAATACTATCGTAACAACTGCACATACAACTTGTTTAATTGAGTGCAAAGTATATCTACGAGGCTAATTGTAGTAGAATTGTGTAGCCCTTAAGTTTTATATCAACAAAAGTTTTAACTACTATGGCATCTGATAGATAAACTACGTAGACTGGGCACAGGCCGTAATCTCGCATGGCTAGAACGCTCCCATAATTTTAAATTAATTATACTTCCACCAGTGAAAGAGGAAATGGAATTCTCGATCTCCTCATGCTTTACTTGAAAGCTGGAGTAATAAAATTAATAGCCCGCAATATTCAAGTAATGCCTACCGTATCATTAATTTCTTAAAAAAATTAATTCATTGCGTCATAACAATATATAACATTAAAATCAAGCATTTAAAAATTCATAATTATGAATGTCACTAAAATATTTAGTTTATTTAGAAAGCAGATTAAAGCTCAATTCTAGAAATTTTGACCAAAATAAAATTTTTGTAATAATCAAAGGCTCACCACCAACACCACACACCGCCAGCGTGCAATCGTCGGTGTGATATGTGAAGTATTACGCTATCAAGTTGCACGAGACGTTGACGTAACTGACATTGGCATTTGAATTTAACAGAAAGCAACGCATCTTCGAGGAGTTGTTAGACATTTTTAAGCAACCGCATGAAGGCTACTGGTGCTCGATTTTATATGGAACTACCGACGTATATAACGTGAATTTCAAATTATTGAGCTTAAGCATTGTTTTACAAACCATCGGCTATTACAATGTACATATTTTAACCTACTTAATCTTCATAGTGGAATATTTGAACCGTTAACTAAAGATGTGGGTCGAAGACTGCAACGAATACACGGTATTCGACATATTCCGGATAGTGTTATTGTTTTTAGCTATTAACCCGTTATTGTACTATTCGGCAGAATTCCATAAAAAAACAGCTTTTACTATGTTTCGTATATCCATCATAATCACAACGGTACGCTTTTTTGTCAGCCCTTTCTGCATATTTACTGTCTTATTAGCAATTGCTATCATTTCGGCAGTATGGGATGGTGATTTTTATCCTAAGGATCATTAATGTCCCCCGGCACTTCAATACACAACTGCTGCTTTGATGCCTAGATTTTATCCATACCCGTATCTTAATCCATAATTTCTTGCTCCTTACAAAACGCAGCCTGATACGATGTTGACATTCATCGCTGTCAAATTATATACATTACAACACATGGACAAGAAACAAACACGTCGAAACAGTCTTTGTCGCCGCGCGTCGGTCGATATTTTTTCAGAATATTCAGCTATAGTGTGGCCGATTATACTTTTCGTTAAACTCTAGTGATCATTGTAGAAGGTACACAAATACAGGAAGTATGCGTTACTCCACATCGACATAATTATTTTAAGATTAAGATAAGCATAGGAAAACGTCTATGACCAAAATACCGAATGATTGTCTTTACGATACATAACATATACGATTTAGTCGGTGGTATGTGCCATGTGAAACGTTATTCTAACGCCTCCCGTTCGTCTTGCTCCTGAAAGGTTCGCAAAACCCATAATTCGTTCTATGTCAACACGTGAATGTATTGACACGTCCGTCAGACGACTGACCTGGTGGAGAAGGTCTTCCTCTGCGCTATGATGAGCAACATTTTGTTGAGATGCAGTCGCAATGCATCGCGGCGTCGTCTCCGCCGCATGTTCTCCTGCTTGCGATCCACCGCCTCGCGAAGAAGTGGCAGCAGCTCCTCGAACAAATCCCTACACAACAATGATTATTAACATTTGTCGACTCTTAAAGAACGTCGTATCCAAGATTTCATACAACACATAGTAATATTGTTTACAATTTGGCGGTGCCGCTGAGTGGTGAGTTGTCATTTTTGTTGTTGTGTTGACAAGCTGTTTGTTGA
The DNA here is from genome assembly GCA_003671415.1 of Megathymus violae. Classification (NCBI taxonomy): domain Eukaryota; kingdom Metazoa; phylum Arthropoda; class Insecta; order Lepidoptera; family Hesperiidae; genus Megathymus; species Megathymus violae. The sequence goes on from PDGT01000018.1 coordinate 6,030,709, forward strand.
CCAAAATTACTGCTGGTATGGTTTATATTGTGTTTAAGATAAATGTGAGCTATTAAATAAATCGAAGAACAGTTTCGCAGGAGAGGTGCCATCGTTACACCTGATATGCTGCTTTTTTTTTTAAATGATGTTTTGGCCTCTATGAGCACTTGCTATGTGCACTTGGTAAAATTTTCAATATTATTTAATGTACAGATTCACAACAGTTACAGTTGTATCATTTATACATATAACTGGTACTCACTTGAGTGCATCCGGATTGATGTGACCGCAGGCGGCGACGGCGGCGTCCCGCACCTCGGGCACCTCGCAGCGCGCGAGCGGTACGGCCAGCTTGTGTAGCGCGGCCGGTGACGCGTGCCCTCGTGCCTCGCCGCTGCTGCGCTCGCTCAGCGAATCCGGCGACGAACTGACGTCACCACATATCACATTTACATCCAGCCATGCGAGTAACCAACCACATGGAGCACGCGTCGCAACAATACGTATATCACGAACGTATAAGCGTGCTCATCGTGCAGTTTATTTACTCGAGTGCTTTGCATATACAATCGATATACTGCGACAATAACAATATTATAACTTTGGGAGCAACACGTGTGTTACGTTACCATCATCCAGTACATTTCAAAGTTAAAACAAGTAAATGTTCTGCACAAGTGAAAGGGCAACAGAAAAAAAAATACTAGGTATTCAGTGTTAAACGTTATGTTACAAGAAACGTTCGGTATAACTCAAAGTTATAATACGACATACTGCGTACAGCTTTCGGCAAGTATAAATGGGAGCTGGTTGTAATTTACTGTTGATAGATTTTAAACAAATTAGATAATTAATAATCTGGTACTAGTTATTATTTGTCAGTTTTGTTTCCTTTCAAACAATAAGATTGTGAGCTTTGTTTTCAGCAACTTTGTAACTTGCCAGGCACTATACATATATTATGTTCTCAGTATATACTCGCATCAGGATGTCAGCGCAAATATCTCAATATACTTTATCGAGACAAAGTAACATAAATGCAGTTATGAAATCGGACCACGAACGTTTCTACTTTCGCGCTGAGATCTTTTTACTAGTGCAGGAGTCACACAGCGGACGGTACAAATGTTTACATGTCTACCCGTGAACATAATAAATGCAATGATTATCACTAGCTGGCGACGACGAGGAGGCCGACTGTGTGACTGACGCACAATTTAGTGCTAAAATAACACATACAGCATGTACTATTGTAGAATAAGTAACAAAGTACATAGACTGCGTAATTGTACATTAATTTATAAACATGTATGGTAGGTATATGGTGTTATTTATTAACATAATAAAATAATTATATTTAAGCAAATTTGGAAGTAAATGAAAAAAATCTGATATAATCAAGGGAACACCGAACGTTATGCAATGTTTGCCGACATTGAAAAAGCGCATCAACTAATCATAAATCAAGTACACGGAAAGCAAACAGTTGAGAACGTGATGACGAAGTGCATACGACGGCGACAGATGCGGTCAATACTGTAGCAAGCTGGTCGGATGGAACAATACTATTATGGAACACAGCACACTATATCTACAGATACGTGAACAGATACGGCAGGGCAGGCAAATTGTTTATTATTCGATGCTCTATATTGATATTTAATATTCCTAAACGTTCTTACATTGCGCAATATTTATAGTGAAATACTCGTAAATGTAGATCTTTAGACATAAACCAGCATTTTATTTGATATACCACTTATATAAATAAGTAATAATACATAAAACAAATTAAAAAAAAATCAAAATAAAACCTATTTCTATATTATAAAGGTGATGTGGAATGCCACACTTTGCTGAGGTTCATGTCAAAACTTAATCATGGCGTATCAGAAGTTGTAATGTGGTATAACATCTTCGTTACATCAGAACACGAATTAAATAGCAACACCATACATCACGTATCTAGCGACACGACACCACGACTATCAGTCAACGACTGTACGAGTTATTTATTTAGATACGATGAGCTAAACACAAATATGAACTCACACACGCATACTCTTTTTCACGAACCTTTTGTTTATTATATATACATAAAATAAACTTTAATTATATAATAAAAAACTATTGAACTTTTATATGTAAAAATGTTTTATAAAATTAACAAGACTTATACGAAAGCCATTTATTTATAACCGAACGCACTAATACCAACAGTAACTAATACCTCTTTGAGCACTGCTTCACGAATCGATTCGAGTCTGTAGGCCGCTGTTTTTAAGACGAAAATCAGTTTGAATATTTGGAAATATAAAAACCATCACTAACTATGATGTTATTTACCAAAAGTTCAATTGATCAATTGGTTTAAAAGGCAAAATCAGGTCGATGTACATCATCATCCAAATATGCGTGTGAAAGCTCTCAACACTCTTCACACACGACGTCACGATGGAACCGTACGACACACAATCACACAACACGACACAAATTGACGTCTTTTTATCGACACACAATTTAATGTTAAATTTAATTTGCGATGTGTTCTTTTAATTCTGTATCGATAAACAAATTGTCTTCATCGTTATTACCCCCATCTCGAGTCTGCAAACGGCGATAGCAAGAGAGCGCTGTCCGGGCAAAACAAACAAACGTAATAGGTACAATATAAGCTTGTAAGTCATATTACACCAGAAGAGTTGAAACTATGGCCGAACAAAGTATACTTTTGTTACCAATATATATTGGCCATAGTTTCAACAGCAATCACTAATTAAGGATCCGGAAAATATACTCGCGGATAGTATACTAATGTTTTCCGGTTTATATGATTCGGTTCCAAAACAAAGTAATACTTCATTGACCGGTATATATATTTTACTTGGCCTGTGACATGTAATCACAGAGAATGTAGTTATGTAATACAATTATAAATAAATGTTTCATTACATTTTTAAACGCGTTGGGACTGTATTAGGTGATCAGTGCGACTAGTGCCCCTATATGTATAGCATAAAAAAAGTTCGACGAGTACAATGAATACTGGAAAAATTAAAGGAATTTGTCTTATATTTCAAATGGAAATGATTTGTAAAATAATATACTAAAATATGTATGTCTTTTGAGGCTTTTAATTATAAAATGTATATTATAACATCACTCAGTTTTAAAAGATATTACTTTTATACTTTAATTGAAAATATATTGTTTTTCTACATAAATAAACCTACTTATTAAACGAATAAAACTATTTGACTCGACGGTTATTTAAATCACTATATCCGATCCGACACCCACCACGTACGCTATTTCTTAACGAGTTTGTTATATGGCTATTAACACAATTATATTAATTACAGTACAATGCTGTAAAATAGTTAGGTAAGGATGAATCGGAATATGAACACTACAGATTGCAATACTATATGTATACATATAGTATTGCACGTGTATAGCTGGTATGACGTGTGTATGAATAAGTGGCATTTTTTTGAAATGAAAATGAAATGGACAAAATAAATTGAGTAACTACAATCACGAAATTTATTTTCATATTACGTAATTTTTTAGCAAATCTCAATAAAATATGACAAAATATAAATAACAAACAATATACTAAAACATCAATTCCAGGTAACAAATATAAATTAATAACATGCGCTGTTGTTCGTGTTCTACGCAGTAATATTTTATCACACCATAAGCTGGATGAGAATGTGCCTTAGTATGCCAAACACTAAATCAACTACACCAACCTAGGCTTATTATACAAGAAGTTTGAAATCGAAATGATGAAGTCTTATTTGCCATGTAAATTTAAAGCTGAAATATATTTTTAAATATTCGCAGTTATTTAGAAATCGTAAAGCAAACGTAAACAACTCGAATAACGAAGCAACATAAAACCTTTCAACTTCAACGTATCAAATTGGCACCTAGAGCTATCAATCTTCATTTGGATGCTATTCGCGCGGATCATTTTGAAACGGCAATTAAAACAAGAAATGAACAAGTAAAGAAATGAATGGCGTCAGTGTTATGACCGAATGTGATGTACTGAACGTCGTGTAGCTGCCTGCGTCCATGTCTTCGGCAACGCAATACGTGTCGTCGAGTGTTCACCGAGCGGGACGTGGCCGGAGTCGCACAGTTAACACCGAGTCCGTATGGTATGCGCTAGTTGTGCACAGAGCCTACGTGGAGATGGACGATGAGAGCGAGCTACAATGACCTTTAGGCGTCGGTCACTCACATTCATGTCGTATAAAAAAGGCCACTGTAATGTTACCCACAATTACGAATGAACGTTGCGTCGTTTCCATCTTACGACCGTCATATGTAAGTACCAGGATAAATGTCGAACAGAAAAGCAAATAGACCCAAAGTTGTTTGTAGATATCAAACTGAAATTTACCTTCGATTACATTTTTTTAGGAATGTACGTAATGTAAAAAGAAATTGGGACTAAAAATAAGATGGTATATTTCATAGTGTATCATGTATCGGAGCGGCCCGGTAAGTAAATGAGTGGTCAGACGTTTCGTGAATATACGTAGTGCGGTGTACAGATGGAAACGGCGCACGGACAGTGATAGTTTGGAATGCGACGTGCACTTAGCGAGCGACAATTGGCCACCTCGTCCGTTTATGATGCCTGTGCGAGCGCGCATAGCTCAATGGCAGCGTGAAGAACCCGCCGGGCGCGTTGAGGCTCTCGCTGGACGAGCTCAAGGTGGCCAGCCCCATCCATCCCTCCGCCTCCGTGCTACTGGACACAGAGTGTTACAATCGACTACACATATATGGCGTAAGTATAGTACTCTATGTTGGCCGTTACCGTAAATTATATGTATACAAAAGTTAATAAAAGAGCCCGTACTAAACCTGATGGCAATTTGGACAATTCGTACTCAATTAGTTTCTTGTCTAACACATCTATTATATAAAAAAATGTATCGATCGATCAGCGATCGATCAATCAGCGGTATCAAAGTCATTATAAGTGTTACCAATTGCTATGGAGTGCTAACTCACTCGGGCAAAATGCTAAGGATCAAATTATTTCAAAATCGTGTGTAAACTTGGGATACAGTGATGTGACCATTTAACATGTCAGCTGCCCTACACTTGCTACTTGACACGATAATTATGTTTAGTGTTATAGGAGAATTATATAAGTATTAGAAGAAAATAAAAAGATTTTTAAAAATTCACACAATAAATGTGAACTTGTCCGTAAATATGTATGTGTGTAAAAACTATGAAATCGAAACCAAAAAGTATTGTTTAGAGGCGCTCCTCGACTACAGGCACACCGGTCGCGATCGCATTTTCGACGATGTGTATGTGTCCATGTATCTATGTCTGTTTGGGTGTCTCTATCAGGTCCTCATCTGTCACATATCGTTACCGTGACCGGCGTCAGAGACAATTACAAAATTACGTAGAAGCTATCGCTAGAAAATTAAACCAAAACAAATTGAAATACTTAAGTATCCTTTTATTATACATAAGTGACATGATACAATATAGTGATAATATCTACGCGTACTCATCGTTACTTAGTATGATTTATCTATAAATTACAAGCAAATCACAAAATTTTCACATTCTTGCCATTTTAACAAGTTTATTGTTGACTTTAAATAGATTTTTGCAAATGTTCTTGACAGACTGTTTTTTATCTAAACTGGTTCAGGTTTATAGTACCTAAATTCCAAAAATGTGTCTTTTGGACCCATCCTACGAAGCACATGAACAAGTCTCCGAGCTTCTGCGTATGTGTACACCAAAGGGCGCAATATTGTGTAACAGTTTTCGTCCCCTACTGTGGCTACGTCTCAATTTCAACCACGTCGCGGTAGGTCAGTTAGGTCGGAGATGTTCGGGTCTCAATTAACTCTTTACCTGAGCTCTCAATATAATATGTCAGATATGGACAACGATCCGTGCTGTGTAGTATAAAAACTAACAAAAACCCAAAGCCAGCTCAACCGTTTACCTCATAGTAATTCGTACTCCATTCTTCTTATCGCCAAGTACTCCGTGTGTAATTCAAGTTGAGGTCACGTTCGTAGGACCATAATTTCCAGAATCACTATTGAACTACCTATGCGTTTTTGGTTTTATCCCACGCCCGTAGGTGTCGCGCGGGATACAGTGACCATGTCACGTAATATTACGTGAAGAAAATATTAACATATTTCCAAAAAATATGTCTAAATTTGACTCATAGTTAAGTCAAATCCATAGCAAATTCCAGTGCAAAGTGAACATTTATTAAGTGGGTACATTATATTCTCGTTTACCTCATAGTATTTCAGATATTGATTGCTAACTCATCGTTTATAACTTACCCATTCTGAGCACCTTTTTGTTTCAAGTGTTCTACTATAATATTAGGTTTTATTTAAATTAAAACATTGTATTCAAAGATATTTACATCGCGAAATCGATTTCGTGTTGTATCTATAAATTTTAAAAATACTAGCAGTTACTAGCAGTTCATGTAGTGTTATACTTGTATAACTGGGTGGTGTATCTGTCTATGTCTGTGTTGAGGTGACAAGATTCGGTCGTGCGAAATACCAACGTTTAAAGGAAGCCGACAATATTTCGTCATCTGTTTAATGTCACACCAACAATAAATCAGGTTGTAGCACTATACCAGCTTAATCGGACGTATTACACAGAAGCAGGGATACGAATATTTGGCGCGCACATCCCATTTTCTTTTGAGTTTAGTTATATATAAAATCATTTTATGGTTTCTGACGCAAAACGAATTATAATGGTCGTATTATCACTGGCGGAGATCCTTATGCACTAAATATTTCAAGGTGGGGACATTAATATCATACCACGAACCATCACACACATTGACATATCACACCATGTACCATTATACATATTCACATCCCTACTTCCGACACAGCAAAATAAGTTTATTCCCAGCTGCTCTAAATAAATGGATCACGTTACAAATAATTGTGCCAATCAAAATTTACTCGGTGTTATAAAAAATAAGAAAAATTTTGGAATAAAGCAAGCCAATTGTGTACGAGAACCTAAGTAGTCTTGTAACATATCCTTACTCTAAAAATAATCAAAACTTTAAAAAATGAGACGAATTTTACTAAATTAAAATTTAAACTTCAATCACCAACCAACAAACTATTTTCCAAACAAATTACACGCAAAGTACCCCGATGTTAGTGTACAGTTGTTTAATGTCGCTCGTGTGTATCTGCTGTGTGTGGGCGTCTCTGACGTCACCCATACCTGAGGCTGAGGTCGGGGCTGGCGCACCGTATCACCGGACTCGGCACCGCCGGCACGACGAGATACGCCATCGTCATGTAGTACTTCCACACTTGCATGTAGCCGTCTCTCTCTTTTTCAGGCTTGCGTGGAAGAGCTGGGCTACGCGATAGGAGAGACGCACGGTTGTCGCTCACTGGGCTGTAATATGTTAAATTTTGATAAAGTATCCATACAAGAGTTTTATCTCTCAATAACATTAAATTAGTTACTTAAAATATATTTCTATAACAAATGTCTCAACACGACTATCACGAGACTGCCATTATCATATACGGCACAGCAGTGCCCCTTCAAACCGAGTGTAACACTGTACATTCAAATTTGCGATGAGTGATTGCGCAAAAAGTTAATACGATAAGTTAATAAGACATTAATCCGTCCCGTTCGCTAAATTCGTGCAAATTCTTCTCGTCTCGTCTCCGACCGCCCGGCGTTGCTGGCGTCTGCCGCATCACTACGCTCAACTACAGTAGGGTGATTTGCCTCTTCACTAAGACGGTATTATTGGTCATTATATTAACTATATATATAAATATAACTACATAACATTATATTATAACATGTCACACCGTTTCGATTTTCGCCGCGACTGTACGCGAATATGAAAGGAGATATGATATATTATCTTGCAGATATTGTACATTTTGACTACTAAACCAATTAAATAAAACGTTCGCAGCCTTCACAGTTATGGGTAACATCTTAATCGGTTACTCAAAATACAATTATAAGAAAATTATTTACTCTTAGACATATGCTTAATATGCAAAAGATGTTTGACTCAGACTCTTTTGGTAACCATGCATTGAAATCCAATCATGTATGTATTTTCTTCGTAGCTGTATTTTACAATTCAAGTGTATTTGAATAATTATTAATAATTTGCTTTTAAAAATTTTTGAACGACTTTTTTTGCCTTTTTTGACGACCCCATAGCCCAGTTGCTAGTGATCCTAACTACCGAGCGAGGGGTCCCGGCATGGGTGTTATATTTGTGTATGTTCACGCCACCCGCAACACACGGAATCCTAGTGCGGGGGAGTGTGTGTATACGTTTATTATTATTTATTTATTACTGGAACAAAGTAAAGAAACAAACATTTTCAGATATAATAATTACGCAGCTGGTACGCTGTCAAAGTGACTTCTTAAAGGTAATTTTATGCTTCGTCTGAAAATTTTAGATATAAATGTATGGAGAAATATTATACACTGCTAATAGTTAATCATAGCTTATGAATTCGAGGAATTATCCTCACAAACTCAGCACCGATAGCAAGGTTGCGTATAAAAGCGCGTTATTTGCGACTTGCCGCCGCAGGCCTGTGGAACCAGTTTGCGTGGCGGCCTGAAGGTGGTTGTGGGTCAGTTGTGAGAATTAACAATTGCATTTGTATAAAGATTAATCATTGTAAGGGACAACTGTGTGTCACGTCAACATCGCGAGCGTATACGTCGCACAATATATGTACAACTAATTGTCTCCTTGCCAAGCCCAGTAATATAATATATTATTTAAGAGCGTTAATTTGAATAAACTGCACAAATATGCCATCCACTATCCAACGCGACAACTCCACACAAATCCAACTTACGTTGGTTCAATGATAGTGTATAAAGCGTGTATTCTGGCGTGTAGTATAGGCCACGCCTGTAATACAGTGGCTGGACACCGCGTTGGGACTCGGCTGCGCTCCAGAAGACCAAACAGCACCACCTGAGGAGAATAATTGTGGGTTAAAAGAATCGTCATTTTCTATCACGCTTCGCTATACATCAACAGGAAGACAAAGGAAGATTGGCGATAGCCATTACTACAGCATATACAATGCACCAACGGTCCAAGCAAAGAACCAACTTTTGAAGAAAGTAAGGAGCATTGATGTTAATTGTACAGAGCAGTGCAGCACGTGAACGTCTATAGACGACTCCGATAGAGATTTTGATTGTATTATAAAAATATATAACTGTGTCACGAAACAGTTCTTTCCATAACAGAAATCCAAAAAACAATTAAAAAATATAGTATATATGTTTATTAAGCAAAATATAATTAATCACTCAAGTCGCACACCACGCACGCACACAAACATCGTAGTTACTACGCCGTTGCCGGCGGTCGCTGCAAAGTATTTACGAACAAATTCACACATCATTGTTGAATATCATTCAAAGAAGCTTTCAAGTGGTGAATTTGAACCGTGGACTTATTGAGACAAGTAGCTGGTATTTGGCGGAAGTTTATTATGTCCTCCTCAACTTGGAACGTGAATAAATAACCACTGATTTACAGCACATCACTTGCACAAATTCGAACTCATCTTTTGTTGTAAAATATGAATAAAAATGTACTTCACACCGAATTAGCTTTTAACATTGGCTCATTGGTGACCCAGATTTGGTTGAAACCCATCTGCAAAAGCTTGAATACAGGTGCAGGGTTGCCAGCCTCTCGGTCTTCTATAGGGTACATTTTGGTGAGCGTGCACTGGATTTGTTCCAATTAATTCCCCCATCGCCGTTCCTCCATCGGACAACTCGACGTACGGCAGGTATCCACCGTTACGTAGTGAACGTGCCACCGGCGCGGACGACGCCATTTGCGTCTTCATTCATTATGCGCACTGCAAACGACTGGAATAACTTGCCCGCGTCGGTGTTCCCGGCTACTTACGATGTGTGAGTCTTTAAGAGGAGAGTGAATAGGCAACTTGTAAGTTAGTGCGTTCAACATCTTAGACTTCATCACCACTTACCATCCAGTGGGATCGTTGTCAAGCATTAACTTATTTAATGTAAATAAAATTCTAACAACGTTGTGAACTCGTGTCGTCACAGCGGTCACCTGACAAATCTACTTGTAGGCGTTGTAGAACGAAATTCTTAACGGCCTTAAAAGAAGATGATTATTTCATGAATTCATTCCATTAAAATTATACTTTTCAACAATTCGGTTATATTAAGTTATTGTACGTGGTTATAAACCATTTACCAATAATAGTCAACACATCTTTTAGCACTTCAGCTCTGCTCATACTTGCTATATTTGAAAATTTGAAAATAACGTTTAAATTGTTTGATTTCCAGACACAACAAAACGAAAATTGCCTTCTTTCCATCCTACGGCGGAGACATTTTTCAGATGGACCATACCATATACATTATTATATACACGTGGAGATCACTGTGTCACCCTACGTACCTCCCAAGGGTCTGCTCCGTTCGAGGAACTGCCGCTCCAGCTGTTTTTGGACGATGTTTCATCGTGCTGCAAACCTGTTTGAAATAGTTTTGTATAAATTGGATTCAAATGTTTATTATGATATTCACATACTATTGCAACTAGAGACGGTCGCTAAATTTTCTTTCCGATATAAATAAATTATTATTGTTAATATTAGAATATGAACGTTCCTAAGAAAAATCAGATATATTTATAGTGACCTGCACAGACTTTATTCGAATCAAAGACTTCATGATATGCATCCTATGACCGGAACAATATACCTTTCAAATCTTTCAAATAGAATAGAACTACGGTGAGTTCTGAGATTACCCTCCCGTCACATACAAACACTCAATATTCACACTCTCTCTTTGTAATATTACTATGGAAAAAATTACTAAGGTCTTGCTTTGCTAGTAGTTAAATAAATGTCCCATTTTATCGTTTTAGGACCAGATTTCGCTAGTATTATGAAATAAAAACATATTTAGTTATTTTATAAAGATATACTACAAAAAACATTCTAAACAATATTTTTACTATCTTTTGTTAGAACCTCCATAACACCTACTTAGTCTTATTCGCAGGAATATATGTATTTCCCGAGATAGTATCCCAAATGTAGACCAATGTTATAGTTTAGTGTTACAGTCAAATATCGAATCTTAAATTGTTCCGTGGTGTTGGCGCAGACCACCAAACAGACCGATAGACTGACACGATAATTCGAAAAAAATGTTCTTTGGCTTCTGCTTCGACAACAAACTCTAACCACATTAAAATTTCCTAAAGACATTACAAATTGCACATTCGGCTTCGTTACAGCAGTTTCAGTATATGTTGAATGACTGTCAATTTTTGAATAGCACACGAATCTTTCGACGTGTTAGATATCAAATGTCGCTGTTCAAGCGCACGTCATTCGCTTCGTGAATATAACTTATTACGTCGATCCGATCTAATCGCTGATCACTACGAAGAAAATGTTTGCGCTACGCGTTGAGATCCAGGGCGCGCACAGGATGTCCCAGACGTGCGCAAGTCCAGTACCGGCGGTCCACACGGGGTGCGTTCTGTCGGCGAGCCACACGAGGTCCGGCTGCGGTGCGGCCAGCAGAGCCTGCTTTTCCTGCGGCGGCAGCAACGGCAAACAGCGCTCCGCCAGCGCGCTCACGTGCGCGTCCGCCGCGTCCAGCAGTGCCGGCTCCTCGCGCAATTGCAGCTTCTCTAGCAGCCACTTAGTTTCCCTGCAGATATTCACTGTTTGATAGCTGTTGTTGTATCGATCGATTGAAATATATTGCATAAACGGTTTACGACATCTGACATAATTGTTTTGTGTTAATGTTTATCTTTGCTAATGATGTGTCCAATTTTCTATATTTTTAATTTACATAATTTTGTAACCGTTTTAACTCGGACGGCCACTAATATATATGAGGATTTCTTGTACATAAAGAAGTAGTCAAACTACTTGTAATATAACCATGTTAAGAATTTTCTTAGGAGTTTCTCTAATTAGAATTTACATTTTCTTTCATGTGGGCAGATAAGCGAATTACTTCCAAATATCTTTGTATATTGCAACACATCCAATTTAAATTCATTAACCTACCAGTTGTATGTACTTCGTCTACTTGTTTTTTTATCAGAATATAATACAAAAATAATAACTACATAATGAAATTATTTTGATACTATGATCACATTTTACCTGAGTATATGAACAGCCAGTCTCCTCGGGTAGGCCTTACACTGGCACAACATCACGAGACCCAAGGCCTCGGTACCACGCACCACGGCCGCCAAAGACTCGGGCTTAGGAGGAGCACTGGCGGCCGGTTCTCCATTCTTCCAACTGGTCACGAGTTGCAGAAGCATACGTAAACCATTTTCCACCAATTGAGGAGAAGTATCCTGTATGCAATTATTAATGAAAACACTCTTACCCGAGCTACAACTGATAACATAATTCTTAGCACGCCTAGGAGAATTCATTTTGTGGACATGACCAAAAAACACATGTTACTAATGGGTACTGTGAATATTTATAATTTTCTAATATTCTTAAGAACAATTAACTATTCTATTACAGTGATTTTTCTTGGATAATGTGTGGTCTGAAACATATCATTTACTTTTATTATATACCAGCAGGCCGTCCGGATTGGCACGGGAGCAATTTAATAAGAATACGATAATGAGGTGTGCGATTAGTAAAACATTCTAAATATGTTAATATATAATATTAACATATATAATATAATAAATAAATAAATATATAATATAATATTAAAATATAAACAAATATGTTAATATATAATATTAACATATCACTATCTCAGGCTCAGGCTGCGCGTTGGCAGTCTGTCTTTCTGATAAAATATTTATCTGAACAAATCTTTCATTGAACAGAACAAGTCTCATCACATTTTTATTGAGATTTCCATACATCATACCATGCAAATTTCCGACTCTAAGGTAATTATTCAAAAAATACATTTCATAGCCATACAAGCTATGTCATGACAATTTACCACGCATACCACAATTGATTGTTATTTATACAGATTTTTGCTTATTACTTTGTAAAGTTTACATTTTATTACTTTTTTTATATTTCGCTTATATGTTACTTTATAAATAACTTTTTCACATTGTCTTTAATACTGCTGTGTGCAAACAAACCTTTTGAATAAATAACGTGATACATACCTGAACCTCCTTAGCAAGGAACTGCGTGAAGCCGGCGAGTACGTCCTGTCGCCACTCGGGAAAATCCACGATGAGAGTCTGCAGACTCTGGAACGACAGTCCCCGAAGCTCCTCGTCCATGTGCACTGTGAGCCGGCATAGCAGCTCCACTAGCTCGCTGGGACTCATGCCTTCCGGAATTAACCTGTCACGTAAGTACATTGACATTATCTTTGAAAAGTACTCTACTAACGAGAAAAACATGACGGAAAGTGAAATATAACAACTTTTAAATCTCATTTGTTAGTCAACAACAAGCATACATAATTATAAATATGTATTGATCATGACATCTTGTTCTGCTAATAAATTTAAATCGGCTCCGAAAATGGTACAAGGACATATTCCACTATACTAGCCACATAATGCAAGTCGCAAACTACGTGTATATAAACCATACACACTTACATATATGTATATACGAGTACATACAACTGCACCCACCGTTGTATGTATTATTTACTCGTATATTGATTGATTAATATTTTTCAAACTCAACAAGTTGATAACTGAATTAACGGCGTTTTTATGTGATGCTTGTTAGAGAAGATAAATTTAGCAATTGTAAAATAATTATGTAAACCATAATTTAAATGATATAATGTCAAATTTAAAAATCAATACTCGCCTTGGTATAGCAGCCACACAGGTTCTAAACAAGTCGATTCTCGGTTTCCTTTCACCAGTATTTATCTCCTGCTCCTTGGTGACGTTTTGAGTATTAGTTAACATCAACGGCCGTCCGTAGTGGGCGTCCAGAGCTCGCAGTATTTCCACTAGAACCCGTCTAACATAAGGAAAGTACGCACTCATGCCGATGGATCTCGCCGTTTCATCTGTCAGCATTTTATTAAGAAATGTCTTCTTTACTCGTAAGGTATTACCAGACGGTAAAGTCCCGGACGTTCTAGGCATCGGCGGCTCCCCCTCTTTTTGCTGCAGACTATCGGCGACCACTAAAAACGCACGGAGACCTATCGACATCCTCTCCGGAGTCATAATTATCTTGATCGGCCTCCCCACCATCAGTAAGTCGAACACAATTTCCCTCATTGCGAAATCCAGTCTTTCCTGGGCAATGAATTGAATGATTTTAACGAAGATATTGAGGGGAGTATCTCTCGGGACTACACCTTTGGATCCCTTCGGGAAGAGCGAGTTTACGATACTTTGTAATCGGGACTGAGTGGCCGAGTTGCTTTCACATTTAATTCTGATCATGTACACCCAAAGGAGTCGATTGAGACATTCTGTAGAAAGAAAATATAAATATTAATTTAGAGATTAGAAATGCATCGTCAACGATGTTAGTGTATATCAAGATCGATGCGATGCGTTGAAGTACGTGAACGATGGTTATCAACTGCAAAGGATGCAGTCGAGGGCCATCAGTTAGGAAGTCGGTCATAACGATCTTAGTTATCGAGTCTTAACTCGATCCTCACCGATGCAGGGTCGAAGCGACATCAATCGAAGTTTTAAAAAATTGATAACTATGCTTGAATGTTTTATTTGTAATGATTGTGTTTTATGTTATGAAAATCACATTTAATGTTTTAAATGTACAAAAATTTTATTACATTTCACTTCGCTTTTGCAATAGGAGGGATCGAGTCTAAAAACAAGTTGTAACATCTCCACGGGCTAACGTGAATATATAACGTGCACTGCACAAAATACTCGCCCAACGCCACTCGACACATCTTGGGGTCTCTATTTTTGAGGTGCTGTAGACACATGGCGAGGAAGCAGTGCCAGTTGGCGAGGAAGAACTGTTTCTGGGAAACGCACAGCAGACACGTGACGAGGGGGAACAACGCGAGGCGATGTTTAGACTTGGTGCTCGCGTCCAGTGTGTGGCTGTACAGCATTTCCACGAAGTTCTTCAAGCAGGGCACGTTCACTTCGTTCTTCACGGTCTAACGAATGATATTTTTTATTACACAGTTGTATAATTTCAAATTTCAAGAATACATACAGATTCATTTGTGTTGTCTGTTACATTAAAAAATAAAGAGCAAGATATCAAAAGCCAAGTAATATTATCTATTTGTACTCTAAAATTTTTTTTTACCTTCACGATTTCACGGTACAATGGGCGTAACGTATATAGTTAATAAATAAAATATAGTTGTAAATTGGTAAAAACTACAAAACAACATACCGCAGCCACGGGCACCAAAATCTCGACGAATAGACCGGCCAGCGCGTGGCGTATATCCTTATCTTTGACCTCCAAAAAGTATTGAGCACATTCTTGAAGGAACTGGAACGAGGCCTCGAACTCTTCTATAGGCACCATCTTGACTCGAAAAAACTTCATGCCCATCAGAAGAGATATAATACTTTGTGTGGTGTGGGCCGACGGCTCCTTACTTTTTAGTTCCTGTACGTAAACGACGATATTATGAGCGGCAGGAATATTGACAAGAATTTTTTTATGATCACACAGGTAACTGATTTTGTGGTTATCCTTTTTATGGATATTTTCCTTTCTCTAGCGTAGCCGGTATCCAAAATGAAACATTATATATGTGAAAGATTGTGTGTTTGGATGTTTATTACTTAGAAGTAGCCATAGAATACTTTTTATCATGGATAAATATTAGTTTCCTGTTATCATCAAAGAACGAACTACAAGAAGTATCCATTTGACATTAGTATATATGTGTCTAGCTCCTCTTCCATAGGACATTGTCATATCGATGTGGTATGTAATATTATTGTTTGTTGATCTACTAGATGGCGCTGTGTAGGTGAGTCCAGTTTTTAAATGCAATTACACTACCTTGTATTTCCACACTTCCATTCATATTCTCCATAATGTTCTCAAAAATGTGCGAAGACTGCCAACTTGTACTTGATCAACGTGACAGACTACGGCCTTCACTGTCATTATAAGAAGAGGCCCGAGTCCTGCAGTGGGATAATATAGCTTGTAATCATGAATCATGCTCACCTTCAATTCAGCGGTGAATCGCTTGCGCACGGATCCGAAACGAGACTGAGCGAGCACTCCGATCACCTCCGCGTATAGATCTGCTACGATATGTACATTGGCTGCGTTGGGGTTTGACTGTAAGCTGCAATAGAACAATCCATGAGAAACACATGATTTATATTGTAAGAACCATTGTAATCCGTATAGTCAATTATTCAATTCGATTTACGACGAAACTCGATAACGGTCGGTATCGATATCCCAACAGAGAGACAGTTAAGAAGGTGACTCTCGCATTATCTCATATAATGCAATGCAAAAGTCATACGAGTGTCTTTAAAAGGGTAGTTGTAAAATTATAATTTTCCTTCACTGAAATTTAACTAATCCACATGTTATAGAAGTTCGTATGAAAATTGTTATTTCACAGATTTAGTAAGTTAAAATCCAAGTTTTGTTCAATAAAAATTATATTTATTAAAACATACCCAAAAATCACTAGTCTAATCAACACGATACTATCGATCGACGTAAATCACTACAAATAACTTTTGTCAATATTATTAATAGGTAGAACCGACCCCTCCTTGTAGTTGAACCGCTTGAAGGCGACGTTCTCGATGTAGACGACGAGGTCCTCGTGCCCCGGGTGGAAGGGCAGCTGACGCAGCACCTCGACGAGAGCCAGACAAAACAGGAACTCCACGGCCAGGTCGCGCCGCTCCGCCTGGAGCTCCTCGCAGCTGCGCTCCACTGCCTCCGTGCCGGCGCCGCTCCCCGATACTATGTAGATTATGCTGCGAGGCGATCAATTTGGTTAAAATTTCGCACACGACTAATGCTTGTCGGTTCGCCCCCTGTCAATGAAATGCCGAGCGCGTCCATATAAACAACGAGCACAATGACTGGTAAGCCGTCGTCGTCAACAAACCACGTACGTCGTTCACGGTATGGATTTAATCAATTACACGTTTGTCTCGTGTTTTAGGAATCGATTTTCTAAGTTTTATGAATGTATTGCAGGAGATGTAGAAAAGCAATGGAAACAATTTTATTCAGTTTGTGGAACAATGTTAGTAGTAACTTTATTTTCTATACAAAAAAACACAGATAGTCACGAATTAGATATATTAGAAATATAGAAAGTATAATTTAATCTATTCAGTGGTTTTCGCGAACATATAGACAAAAAACAGTTAAACAAATTTAGGCCTATGTTAAAGTTTCCAAAAATTATCAATCAAATAAAAAAGTTAAGAAATAATGTATTTGTAATTCATATAACGAGAAAAATCCATTCCTAAAACAATGCAGGTGCTATTTTAAACTTAACGCGTAGTTTTTTTTAAACTGGGCGAGAGCAGTTTACTAGTCTACACTAATATTATCTATAAAGAAGAAAGCTTTGTATTTTTGTATGTTTGTAACGAATAAACTCAAAAACTACTAAACCGATTTTAATAATTCTTTCACCATTAGAATGCTACATTATCCCTGAGTAACATAGGCTATTTATTGCTAGAAAAAAAAATAAGGGATCGTTGCTAAAACTTCAGAAACGTGAACCAAGGTGTAAAAAAATTTGCTTAAAAATGTCTTTCTTCGCATACGCTGCGGAAATTATTGATCATAGAACAAAAAAATGTTCTACAATATTAGAGAATATATCAATATATACAAATAACTTCGCGATACTATATGTCCAACTATTGTAGTAATGTCACTATAACCACTTTATACATTTTAAAAGTTGACCAAAATCAGACCATGATAACCATACCTTCGTAATAATCCTGATTCAAATAAATCATTTTCTATTTTCAATACCTATAGATAACTTTTTGAAATACTCAAATCGGACATTCCGTTCAGAAGATTTTACGAATTTAGGAAAATAAACACGCCGTCGCCGCGCAGTGACCAGTGTGACTCCCCGCAAAACAGCCGTAGCGTAGGCCGGCGGACACGGCGACAAGGGAGGGGGCACGAAGTGCGGGGAGGGCACATCTATGAAATAGGTAGTCGCGCGATCGGCTCCTTACGCAGCGGACATATGCAACGTTGAATATGTCCTTTATAAAGATAAAATTATATATATATTTCAAAATGTTTCAAAATAACAGTACACCCGTGCGAAGCCGGGGCGGACCGCTAGTTATTAATATAGATAAATGCACATTCATTGAATAAAATATTATATAGTTAGTGTATTGAAATATATATATATATATATACTAGCTGACCCAGCAAACGTTGTTTTGCCATATAAATAATTAATTATATATATCGCTAATTATAATAATTTTACTAAAAAACAATATCAATCCCTTAACGCAATAGAGTACAATATTTTTGGTTATCCCACCTTTAGCTAACACAAACAAACTGGATGGTTTGACCACTCGCGAGCATGCCACGTATAATTAATTGTCCGTGTGAAAAACATGGTGTGATATGAATTAATGAATTAATGATAGATTTATTTGAAAATAACACTGAAATAGTAAAATGATAATTGTAAACGTCACTATTGCGATTGATGCACAAACAATAATAATAATAATGGCCGGAAACTGTAGGTAGTGAGAAAAGAGACCTCATCCCGACTCCGTGCTGTGTATAATAAAACAGTTGTGGATTGAAAATTATTGAATTACTAATATCGCTATTAAAAAATAGGGGTTGCTGGTAGAAGGATGAAAATTTAGGGATGTATGTATTTTTAATGCCACATCAGAAAAAAATAACAATAAAAAAATTTCACCAAAAAAAAAAAACATTTGGGGTGGACCACCCTTTTCACTTAGGGGTACAAAAATAGATAACCTATTCTCAGACCTACTGAATATATATATAAAATTTCAACAAAATCGGTAAAGCCGTTTCGGAGAAGTATGGTAACTAAAACTGTAACACGAGAATTTTATATATTAGATGTGTGTGTGTGGGTGAATATTTTAAATAAACAGTTTAAATAAACTTCTGAGGGACCAAGTGGACCGGTACGCAGCTAACGCTCACCTTTTGTTCCTTTGATCTTGGTGCGGCTTCTTGGCCTGTTCACTGAGCTGTGGCGAGTCGGCCATCTGCCGCTCCAACCAGCCAAACAGAGCGCGCAGCAGCGACGGCAAGCAGTGCTCGGCCACCGTGCCGAACGCCGACAGGATCTGGTCCAGCTGTGGGTCCTCGCCGCGCTGCAGAGTCTTGTTCAACGGCTTCTCCTACCGTCATTGAGATACATCATGTACTACGCGCTAGACAGTATGCGACATAACAACGTTTACACCATAAGTGAAGGCTCGATATCTATCATGTAATAATATTTGCTCGGACACAAATTTTCTTTGACGTGCCTACATTAGCAGATATTTATCATTTACCAGTCGAACGCACATCTCGTCTTGGTGAACTAAGTAATATCACTGAATTGATTACATCGTTTAAACGTTGCAGATATCATTCATAACCAATTGATCATTTCCATTTAACCTTCATTGAATATTGAGTGATTACTTATATCTTATTATTATTAAATAATAGGTCTATGTGATAGGTAATAGGAATAGGTGAAATTGCCGCTCTGCTGTACTGGCCATTTCAAATCAAAAATTTTTTTTTGGCTGATAATTCTAATTTCAAATTAATTTTATTCTTAAAACATGGAATTCCTTTTTCTAAAATCGTCATTTGTTTAATAGTTAGTGTTTTGTTTTCAACGCATTCGAACATTTTTCGTCATCATGGATACGTTAAAAATTCGAGTAATTATGGAGTTTGAGTACCGTCGTGGCAGCAAAGCGGCACAAGCGGCACGCAACATCAACGACGTTTTCGGAGCGAACACTACAAACGAACGCACCACCCGTGGTTTGTCCGCTTCCGTTCTGGAAATTTTGACCTGAAAAATGAACCCTGTGGTCGTCTGAAAACTTTGGTCGACAATTACGAATTAAAGGCGATTGTGGAAGCTGATGAAACTCAATCTACGGCTGAATTAGCAGCAGCTTTCGACATTAGCATCAAAACAATATTGGTCCATTTGCGTCAAATTGGCAAGTTAAAAAAGCTTGACAAATGGGTACCCCACGAACTTAATGATCGCCAGCACGAAGTACGCGTCGATATGTGCCTTGCACTGCTCAACAGGCATACAAATGAAGGAATTCTGAACCACATTGTTACTTGTGACGAGAAATGGATCCTGTTCGACAATCGTAAGCGCTCAGCAAGTTGGTTGGACCATGGTTCAGCACCCAAACAATGTCCTAAACGAAAACTTACCCCTAAAAAAGTGATGGTCACTGTTTGGTGGTCTAACGCGGGTGTAATTCATCACAGCTTCTTACCAAACGGGACGAGCATTACTGCAGATGTGTATTGTGAAGAACTGAACACAATGATGGCGAAGCTCGCACGTCTCCAACCAGTTCGGCTCCACTGCTTCTGCACAACAATGCGCGGCCACATACTGCACAGCAGACGATCTTTAAGCTACAAGAGCTGGGGTTGGAAGTTCTCAGTCATCCGCCGTACTCACCATACCTTGCGCCTACAGACTTCTACTTTTTCCAGAATTTGGATAACTTCTTGGGGGGAAAAAAATTGAATACCCGAGAGGCACAATGCCTTTGAAGAATTTGTTGCCTCCCGTCCAGCTGATTTTTTCAAAAAGGGCATCAATAAGCTACCAATGCGTTGGCAAAGATGCATTGATTGCATGAGTGATTACTTTGATTAATAGAAATAAAAAATATAGAAAAAAAATACGCTTCATTTATTTCATGAAAAACTGCAATTTCATAGGTAAAGACCTATTATTAGGGTGCCAAATTACTAAACAGAAATTCTGTAGCATTGATGTATATATAAAATGTTTTATTTTTGTGTATAACTTAAAAATTACCGAACATATTAGTTTTACATTTTAATAACACGCAGGATTATTATCCTACAGAATTATTTGAGACAAATAAATCTATTGCATGTGAATAAAATATTAATTAAAAAATATATATATAACTATGTTTTACAAACTGATATGGAAACTGATTTTTATAAATTTATTTTAAGTAGATCCTTGAACATTTTGAACTTTGTTTATACTCATAACCCTATTTGAAATTATTATGTTTTAAACATGTCTGGGATTGTAGATTCTTATAAGCGATGAATTACAGATGCCGAATGTTTATCGTGGTTTTCTAATTTATAATAGAGTTACAGTTCACAAGAAACGAATTAAGTACGAACGACTAGTCTGTACAAATAATAAAATTCTAACGAATCGCTTTCCTTATATGAACGAAATATGAGAAAAATCATTATCATTATAACCTTTATTAACGCCATAGAACCCAAAACAATAGTTGTTAGAATTTTATTTACATAAAATAAGTTAATGCTTGACAACGATCCCACTGGATGGTAAGTGGTGATGAAGTCTAAGATGTTGAACGCACTAACTTACAAGTTGCCTATTCACTCTCCTCTTAAAGACTCACACATCGTAAGTAGCCGGGAACACCGACGCGGGCAAGTTATTCCAGTCGTTTGCAGTGCGCATAATGAATGAAGACGCAAATGGCGTCGTCCGCGCCGGTGGCACGTTCACTACGTAACGGTGGATACCTGCCGTACGTCGAGTTGTCCGATGGAGGAACGGCGATGGGGGAATTAATTGGAACAAATCCTGTGCACGCTCACCAAAATGTACCCTATAGAAGACCGAGAGGCTGGCAACCCTGCACCTGTGTTCAAGCTTTGGCAGATGGGGCAGATGGGCAACCAAACCTGGGTCACCAATGAGCGTCTTTCCCGGCCTCTTCATCGAGTCCAACGCAAATAGATGAGATTTGGCAGCATCAGCCCAAATGTGACACACATGGCGGAACCAGAGCCTCACCTTCACAAGAACCCCCAATTTCCTTGTAGCTACTTTAGCCTTAGTCTCAATGAACCGACCAAAGTTAAGGTTCGACGAAACTTCAACTCCCAAAATTGAAGACGGTCAATGCATTCCAAGGATACATTCAGAAAAATAGGAGCCAAAGTGAACGGGCCCATCTTGGCGCTGAACAGACACGTCTCTGTTTTGGTTGCGTTGAATCTCACAAGATTGGCATCACCCGATGAGACACTGCCCGAAGTGTGAGACTCATACGTTCCACCATGGCCTCTCTTTCGGACTGTATTTCGTCTCTACTGGCCCGAGGTTTCGGAAGGTATCCATCCACTACTATGCTTTCATCTGCATACCCATAAATACCGGGCTTGAGCAGATCATTGATGTGCAGCAGGAATAGTGTAGCGGACAGAATGGACCCCTGAGGAATTCCGGCATTGGTAGCCATCGATTACGACGAATAACCATCAACGACAACTCCGAGTAACCGTTCACTCACATAATCCTTTATCCAAACGGTAAGGGCAGAGGAAATACCATACACTGGAAGCTTGCTTAACAGGCTAGCCTGCCAGACCCTGTCGAAAGCGAGCGCCTCCCGTTTTCCTCGAGGGCCTCGGCCCCACAAGTGAGGGTATTCAATAGGTATTCGGTAAATACACTTATGAACGTCAATTTTTTGCTTCTACCACCAATTGAAATCCGTCGATAGGGATTAGGGTCAGCACGACTACTTTTTTTAGGTACGGGTTGTACGTTAGCAAGCTTCCAGGATTTAGGCACAATCCTGGTCTTGAGAGAGAGGCTGAACAGACGTGTCAACACAGGAGACAACTCGGGTGCACATGCCTTTATTGCAATCCCTGGAATTCTATCAGGACCACTGGCTTTTTTCACGTCTAGGCATACCAAGGTTTTGAGAACCTCCTTGTTCGTTATGCGGATCTCGGGCATGGAGATACCGCAGTGAAGCAAATAAATCTGGTGGCAAAATATTGCAAGCATCTAGACGCGAGTTTTCGGCAAACAGAAACGCGGACAAGTACGCCTTGTCCGGAGACTTCCGAACTTTACGGTCTCCAGCATCAATCCAAGATAAATACGCCGAATGTTTGCGCTTCTCAGCCTGAGCGCAGTCGGCGTTAAACCTAGGGCGAGCTTTGCTACCGACGGGAACGTCAGAAAAAGGAATTAAGTAATCCATCGCTTGGCGTACCACATCGGTTATAGCATCTGCGCAGCTCGACGGATCTTCAGAAGAAAAGCAGACCCCACGCCAAGGATAAGATGCAAAGAAATGTCACATCTCATCCCAATCAACTGACTTGTATTGCCATAGTCGCAGGACACCGTGGGAATCGTGTTCAAGAGGGGAGTATGACGACACAGAATTCACCAGACAGTGATTAGAATAATGGTTTAATATTTTTTATTTCTCAAAAGATTTTAAATCACTTACAGAGATACATTACATTAGTTTAAGTTAAATATTACATTAAGCGTACTTACAAACGGTTGTTGTTTACAATATGGCTATGTGTTATGGTTTGAATAACTGATTTGAAAAATAATACACTATTATCTACATAAAACGATAAGAAATTTCAGTTTATAGCACTAAAGTCAACGAACAAGTCTCACTAAAAATATTCTTAAGAATTATTACAACAAAATAAAATCATTATTAAAGTGGGTAAGTTTAACTTTAATTCCATAGCAAACAAAATGGACCGAATCAGAATTCTTATCTAAGTCGCCCGGTTGAACCAAAAACGTACAGGTCGTTAAGTAATCAAGTGTAACTTTTTAAAAGATGTTAAAGATGATATTGTTAAGTTAGTAGATTGATTTAATAGTATTATTGATTTACTAAATTTATTTATCCTATATTTCGTATTATTTAATTGTTGCATTTATTTAATTTTTATAATGTACATACATTGTTATTTGTTTATTTATTGTAGCATTTAGTTCTTGAGTGAAATATAATTAGTCAGTTAGAATGATAAATAAATTGATGGTAAATTACAGGGGATGTTAGTTTCATTGCAATTAATAAATTACATATTTGTACTAATTTTAATTTAAATTACAGCACTTATTTGTTGACTAGAATATAATAAATTAGGGTAAATCAGTGTTAGCTATTATTAATAAATTAATGATAGATATTAATAATTATTATATAATTAAAGTAATTAAATATCAGAATACATTATATTAAATTAATTTACTGAATTGTATTATTATAACCTTAAGACGTTAACTTTAGGAAATAAGAAGACGACGCATTCTGTACGTATTCCTTAAGTGATTTTTTGAAAACATGAAGTGAGTATGAATCTTTTATATCTTTTGGTAATTTATTGTATAATCGCGCCCCTTCACATAACATACTAGTTCTGCCATATTTATTTCTAGGAGCATGCAGTATTATATTGTTTGCGCACCGTGTTTTTTTGAACTTGTAGCTATTTTGTGAACATTATGTGACCGTGAATATCCTGTGTAATTATTCTCCTAATTAAAATACATGTGTTGTAAGTATAGTTTAGTTTTAAGTTAAATAGCTTAGTGTCCTTATATATTTTGTGTTTTTGTCAAAAAGTTGTAATTAAATAAGACTAATAATTTTGTATTGGGCAGTTTGTAAGGTCAGTATTATGATTTTCGGACCGACCCCCAAACTTCTATAAGGTAGTCCAAATGTAACTTGACAAATGAATTTTAGATTGTGTAGCGTACTTTTATTAGAAGACAACGAATAATATTTTTTAAAATTCCTGTTAATGATATCAGTTTTGAGCCCAATTTTTTTGTGTGGTTTCCATGTCAACTTTTCATCCAAAATTAAGCCAAGATACCTCTCTTGTTTTGATCTTCGTAGCGAAGTATTATTAATAGTCAAGGGAGGATGATCATCTATCTTTTTATTTATGGCAGCAAAAACCATACACTTAGTTTTTGATTCATTAATTGTGAGTAGATTGCTCAGAAACCAATTTTGTAGTGTATTCAAATCATTTTGTGCCTGATGTATTAAATCTTCCACTGCTGACCTAAAGTAAAATAAACAGGTGTCATCAGCATATAGAGTTATACGACCGTGTAATATATTGTATTACACCATGTGATATATATTAGGAATAGACTTGGCCACAGTATCGATCCTAGAGGTATAGTGTAAGTTATAAATTTTGTGCTACTTTTAGATTGACCTATCTTTACAACTTGATATCGATTTGTTAAGTATGACTGAAATATGTTTAAAACTGTTCCTGTGATCCCAGCGTATTTGCTTAGTTTTTCAAGTAATAGGTTGTGGCTTACGGTATCAAACACCTTTTTTAGATCAATCAAGATCCCTAGTGCCACTTGTTTTCATCAATAGTAACTTTTAAGTCAATTATAATAACTATTGTAGCTGTTAAAGTGTTTGACTGAGATCTAAAACTATACTGAACTTTGTAAAGAAAATTGATAGAGTCAAGGTGTTTAATAAGCCTATTTATTATATATCACCTCAAATATATATCAATAATTTTGGATATAATTGGAATTTCATTAGTAGAAGTGGGTTTAAATTGTGACAATATGCGACTGTGGCTTATGACCTTTTCAATTACATTTGTAATATGGAAGCGAAGCGAAGGTATTTGCTAGTTTAAAATAAATTTGAAATTGAAATTTTTCACCAAACACATTTTTCATGTTTGAGTTCAAAGTGTGTTGATTTAATTTCAAATTTATTCAAAAAACAGTTTCAGTTTGGTAATGTTATCGGTGAAAAACCTAATAAATCATTTGTTACATATTACATATATGTAATAGCCATTTACACCAGAAATAACAAAAGGTCTTAAATCTTTATTATGATACTATACTTGTGTCAGGTCATGCTATATGTCAATAGTCATATCTAATATGATTTGTGAAGCATATGTATTAAGGTACAATTATTTCAAGCAAGAAACTATACCAGTGGTTCAGACATGACTGCCTCCATTTTCCTCTCGGCTTGAACGGTGAACTCAGTAAAAAGAAGTCTCATCACAAACTCGCCAGGCCTTAGATCCGAGTCAGGGGGCTGCATCACAGGACCTTTGTGAGGGCCCCAAGGTAACATAGAACCTGTGAAAACATTACCAATATTTATTACTAATAATTATATTTAAAGAAATGTCAACTAAAAAAATTAACAACTCAGCTCAGCTTCGTCATTTTAGTAAAAAAATTTAAAACTGTAACTAGTTTTGTTATGTTCCAATATTATATATGTGTGAATTTTTTATATTGGTTTTGAAGGTGGTTACAGATGACACTTTTTGAAGTCTGCAGTATAAAATAAAAATACCAACCCCTAGTGGACACATAAGATGTCAAGGTACTGCCAAGGATTCGCCAGTCGTTCACTGGGGCGAGGGTCTTGTCGCCGGAGTTGAAACCTTGGTCGGTGGTATTGCTGTCGCTAGTTAGCGGCAGGTCAGTATCATGTCGCGGGGGCTCCGATAGGACACTGCCGTCGGACTCCGCTTCGCTCGACACCATTGACGATGGGGCTTCCTCTGTACCTAATAATATTTTATGATACATACATAATTGAATTTCATTTTAACTCCTCAACTTAAATTATCTATGCCATTAAGGGTATGTGCATGAACAAACCATGATTATTTTGTTAAACCAAACATTTTGTTATATAATAGGCATACCAATGTTGTCGCAGCCAAGCTGCTGGTGACTGGTCCACATAGTCCAATGTTGAACTATAGATTATTTGAACGATCAATTCCTACAGAGCTACATAGCTACACAGAAAATCATTATTATACAAGTTCGAGAATAATATTTTGAAACAGTTACTTACTTACTTAGTTTATCTTGAAATCACACTGTCTCAAAGAACTAAATACAGAAACCGACAGGCAGAAACTGTGTCTTGGACGATTTTATGAAGAATCTGCCATGCTCATTTGTTTAGAAATTATGTACAGGCTTATAACTTCACTGATTAATTTACTAGTGCAATGTTATGTTTTATCATGATCAAAATACCTAACTGTACCACGGTTGGACCTCAGTGCCCTCCTAATTTATATACTGAGCACATCTTAGAGCACAATGATTTAATCAAGACATTCAAACTTGGCCCATATTAATATCAAGCTGAACATCCTCTCTCTCTCTCCCAATTTAGGCACTATACGCTTATGAGGACAAAAGTGGTATCAAAATTATTACTTCCCTCTAGCTGTAGTATGTGTCCATGTGTATAAACATACTATATTAACAATTAATTGAATTAAAATAACACAGACATAAAAAACTGTTATGCTTACCTGATACATCTTCAGAGTGTCCATCAGATGGCACTGTACTCAATGAGTCTGATTCTTCTGATGTCATCATTTTGTGTTAAATTTCTAGTCTACCTTCTCTATTCTAAAATGAATAATTGTGAATGTAGTACAATATTAAAAAATGAATATAAAATAATTTTATACATATACTGAGGAAAGTCAAAATTATACCTTTAATATAAAAATGGTGTGCTTCTAACAACTGGATTATCACATATTAATATAGATTTAGTATAACTAAAATAATTTATTGCTTTTCAATTATACCGAGGCAGTTTGAATTACTTTTGTTTTCAGGACTTACCATTATTACCCTCACCCTTACCATTATTAGGAACAATAGGATCTTGAGGTACGTAGGCAAATAACAATCCAAGACTATATTTCTGCCTAGTATGCGATTTCTAGATAGGTAAAACGTTATCAGTCTAATTACAGAATCTCCAATTACAGAGTTGCTTAAGCCCATTACTAATAGATATTTCCTATGTCTACATTGTGTAGTAACTTAAATAAAAGGTACCTTCTTACCTATTATTGAATTTCATGATGTTATCCAATCTTCGGTCATTTTATCTACAATAAAATGAATCATTAAGGATATATATATTACATACACTGCGATGTTACTCTAATATTGCAATATTTAAAAGTTGTATTATTTAAATATTTTAATTGAATTGTGACAATTAAGAGTTCTGTTTGTATAGGTAGTGTTACTAGGGCGATAATAGGCGATAATTAATATCAAATCTGCTACATAAATATTGTTGTTTCTTAGTGTTGGCCTGGTTTATATACATTTAAATATATGTATTTCTGTAACTCCATTTTAAAAGGACTACAAAGACATTTGAATTTAAATGCACAAACCAATAAATAATTAGAGGCAGGTATCATACGGAATTCAAAATGAAAACAAGAACCAGTAAGTTTGCAATTTTCTAGCAAGGCTATGGAAACAGTAAGGGATTCTGATATACTTACATGAACCTATAATAGTAAATCAGTTAACAATTAGTACATAAACGTAAATTACCAGTATAATAGGCTTCAAATGACTGATAAACAAGGTTCAAAATACGTCCATCATGATATCGAGACAGTCAAGCGCGATGACAAAAAGAAGAAGCAATTTTATTTACCATTTTACATTGAAATTGTCAGTGAATATCAGGTTCTGTTCTAACAGATTCTAGATTAATTTAGAAAAATTAACACTGAAATTTTTACAATCACGTACTCATTACAATACAATATACAGGTTATAAGCACAACATACAATAAGCTAATAGTACATATTTGGTTCACTTCACTTAACTAATGTTGATGACTTCAGTGACTAGAATGCCATATACTAATGTACTCTGTGTTTTAATGCATTAAAAACTATAGCCTGTGGTTCATTCGCTTCTCTCTACCAGGGTTGGATACCGTACACTTGACAGTATATATTATACTACTAAATGACGAAGCCCTGTATTACTTTTATTTTAAGACCATTTTAGTGACATTATATAATAATCGATTAATATTCATCTTAACCATCGCTACAACCAATAGACTTGGACTACAAGCATATGGAAAAATCAGAAAACTCTCTGGTTTGAGAAAAAAACTGAGTTAATATTGTGAATGGGTACATTTGTTGATCTTTTGAATCCGAAGACAATTTGCTTTTTACAGAAAATACATTATATAAGTACTGAAAAAAATTCAGCACATATAAAATAAATATACCGGATATTTATATAGAGCTTTTAGTGCTGTTTGTCGTCCTCACATAGCAAACAAAAACTATTAGAAAGTGCAACATTACCTTTTAATGAATTCGATCGGAAACTGCTCAAGCGCAATTTGAAAGTATTTTTTCACTACATAATTATTTATACGGTGTTATGAATAACGTTCAAAGCTGGTTCAGCGTATTCGTCCGAACCTACCCCATATTTAAGAAGCTCCGCAATCTACGAATATTACTCTATTAAAAAAACGTTATTCTTTGATCAACTTTTTCTCCTACTAATTCCATAAAATCCTTATATACTGGAACCATCTTTAGATAAAAAATTTGATTATTGTGTCGAAATTTTGGCATTGAAAAAGTAAGAAAAATATATTTAATATTATTTTTGAACTATGTTATTTAATATTCATCTTCGAAAAATCATATAATAGTAATGTTTTACCTGAAAATAAATACTTACCTTATTTGAAGCTTACTAGATTGAGAGAGGCGTGCAGTTGACTTCCGCAATATCTTCCCTCTTCTTCACTCCTTCCTTGCCCTTTAGCCTATCTATCTCGCTCGCACATCTGGTTTTCCTTCTCCACCAGGTGACTCAGCCCGACATTTGCAAGTACAAGGGCCGTATTCTAAATTCAAATTGAAATTCAAAATCATTTAATCATATAGGTATTCAGTAAATACACTTATGAACGTCATTTTTTGCTTCTACCACCGTTTCGAAAAGGCGCTTTAACAATGAGGAGAATAAACGGCGAAAGAAACTCCTCAGCACATCTTTTAAACAACATATGGTAATTACAAAAGTTTAAACCTGTGCGGAACTGGTTTCGACACTAATTTTGTCCAGGCATCCTCGTCATTCATGTACTTATCTATACTATAATATCCCTTGCCTATAAGTTGTGTTTTAATGCGACGCTTAAAAGTTCCAATGGGCAACTCGCGTAACGACTTAGGAATCTTATTGTAAAAGCGATCTCCAAGCCACATAAAGGAACGCTGAACCTTTTGAAGACGAAATGCAGATGTAACCAAATTATATTTATTAATTAAGATTCATTGAGTCGAAAATCCTCACCAGGGAGAAATAAAATGTAAACTTCAAATAAGGTAAGTATTTAATATGTGTTTTATTTTCAGGTAAAACACTGCTATTAAACACTTGACCGTTATTTGAAGCTATATGTTATACTAGATTGAGACGTGTTTGTTATCTCCTGGTGGAGAGATGCCAATGTGAAAAGGAAAAAATTATAAAGATTGATGTGCGGTAAATAAAATTTATTAATTTATGAATTTTAATGACTCTGCAAGATCAATTCTATTGTTGTTAGAGGATATCACCTCTTTACAATAATGACCAGTAAAAGTATTTTGAGACCTCCAATTACCCCTGGAGAGAATTTCATCTAATGGAAGATTATTGGACCAGTTTTTAGATGCCACAGCAGATCGTAAACTGCCAGGTGCAGCAACTACTCCGGATTCCACCAACAAAGACTTAACAACCCATCCTGCGATTACCGTGCGGGAGGCTACTTTCGGTTTATCTATGATATTTATAAACAAATTAATAAAACCTCCCGACTCACGATTGTCTTTCAGCAGACCAATTGAACGCTTCACCCAGAATACTGGGTCAAGATTTTTGTTAACACAATTTGAAGTTGATCTCCATCCAGATTGTCTATAGGTAGTAGTGTCTGTTTTGGATCCGAAAATAGGCCACAAAATTAAACCATCATCAAAGGCAGGTGTTTTCAATCTATTGCCAATTAAGTTAAATCGTGGACTCTTCAACCTGAACAAACAAGTAGCAAAGTTGCAGTGTGTCGACAAGTTGCCAAAATATTATTTTCATTTATTGTGTAATTTTCTAAGTATGACACTAATTTATTTAAGTCCCATATTTCCCCTTTACGAGACACTGGGGTCTTTAATGCTATTGAGTTTAATACATGATTAACATACATGGGAGCTTAAATTACCTAAAAGATCAGGATTCCAAAGAGTAGAAACAACCGTTTTATGTAATAAAATTGGTTATAAGCAAAACCGTGTATAATATACATACATATCTGTTAAGAAGCGGCCTAAGACTTGTCCTGTTGGCTATAGTGGATTGTTTTTGTGTTGCTTAGACCGATTAAGCCATCTATTCCATGCTACACTATAGGTTTTTACGGTAGATGGACGCCAGGAGGATTTTAAGAGTTGTAAATGTGTCTTATTCCAATCTGTTAAGTTCCCTGACCAACACCACATTTCCACACTTCCAATGTCATCTCGTGGATCTTGGAGGGTGGAAGGCCGGTCGCTATGTCTGTCAGACAGGAGTGTAGCTTGTGAACTTTGTTTGGGGGGATCTATTGCTCTGGATTTCAGATCCGCCCTCCATTCGCATTCCCATCTTGAAGCTACCAGGAAAAATATGGCTGTTGCCGAATTGAGGTGAGCCAACACCTTCGGTATCAGGTAAGGTGGAGGAAATATCCAGCCTAGCTGGTATGTCCAAGTTACAGAGAAGGCATTGTGGAACGTCGCTTGGGAGTCGTTTTGATGTAACGACACGTAGTTCGTTACTACTTTTGCCCGTTCTGACGCGAATAGGTCTATTACAGGCACCCCGAATCTTTTGAATATTCTATCCGTACCTTTGGGTAAGAGGTGCCATTCCGACGGAATTCGGTGGCGAGACAGGTGGTCTGTATGCGTGTTGTACTTCCCGGGAATGCATTGGGTTTTCAGGTGTATGTGATGCTTCTCTAGTAGACGGTAAAATTCCTTTGTTAATCGCATCAGAGGTTCGGATTTGATCCCACCTTCGTTTCGCAGAAAGGCTACGACAGTTTTGTTGTCGCACTGAATAAGTATCGTAGACCTGCACAATTTTGGACCCTCCGATTTTAGTTACTTTATGACTGCGATCATGTCCTTCTGATTGCAATGAAGCTATTGCTCCTTTTCCGTCCAGGGTCCTGATAGAGTACATCCGTCTATTTGAGCCCCCCATGCTATATCCGATGCGTCGGTGGTTAGAAAATGTGTGGCAGGAGGATAATGGATCAAAGAAGATCGGTGACAGTTAAGTAGCCACCATTTCAAGTCCTCGTGTACGTCTGGAGATAGAATGAATTTAATCCTGTGAACTCTATTACGATGCTGTTTAGAAACGTTTGCGTGGCAAAGTTTAAAAGGCCCACCAAACTCTGTAGAGTATCCAAAGTTATTGTACCCTTTTTTAATAAACCCAGTAACCCAACCTGTCTTTTAATTTTACTATCTTTTCGAGAAGCAATGATCTCTTGTTGAGTCAAGGATCCCATAAAATACCGAAAAAAATAAGATTTTTGCAAGGGGTAGTGATAGATATTTGAAAGTTTGTTTGCCATCCCAAATGATGTAGTATCTGTAGTAATATTTGAATATGGCTTTCAGTATCTGACGGTTCTGATGCGCCACCAGAAAATCGTCCCGATAAACTAATATTCGAATGCCTTCCCTTTTTCCCTGGTATAGCAATCGAAGAAATCACCTGTGAAACTGAGCTACCAGTATATTGAAGTACGCCTGTGAGAGGTCCGCCTTGGCTAACCAATCCTGTGGTTGAAGAAAATCTGGGACACAAAAAACATTTATCAGCCGGAATGGTTCTATGAGAAACCCTGCGAAGTTCTAGAAAAATTGGCTAACTCCTGCGAGGAGTAGCGAGCCGCAGTCTTAACCTCAGATTGGGAGGCAGATTTAAAACCACTTGGCTTATTCGGGGGTAAAAAAGTATTTTTATCCCCTCCCTTTTTTTTCTAAAAATGATGTTAAAGTTTCCGGATTGAAAATATATTGATTGAATGGTAGGATTTTGCGTAGAGGGGACTTGATAAATGGGTTCCGAACGTATTTCATAATTCCATCTCTGCGCATTTGTATGATCTCAGCCCGGTGTCGGCAAATTAACAAGAGCATGTCTGATGAAACCTTCTGATATTCAACCTGCGAAAATAATTCTGTAATCTTTTCCTACAAAATATCAGGGGACATCTTGCCTTTTTCGTGAGTCCAGGTGATGAAATGCATTATGGTATTTTGCAATACCTCTCTTTGTTTTAAGATGCAAAATGTCAGCGCAGTTTAAGCTTTGTCAGCATATGATAAGTGTCGAAGTGAATCATAGGAATTTATTTCCTTATTGGTTTTAGGTATTGTAGAACTTTTGTACTTCTGAGTATCTAACTTCGGCCCACTCAGGCTTGTCAAAATATTGAATATTTCGCAACAACTCTAAGAACTGCTCAGGAGCCCTGTAAATTTATGCATGTCACCTACTTTGTCCTCCGCACATCTGGATTCATATAAGATCTGTGATCCATTAAAGAGATTTCGTCATTATCTTCTACGTTTGCAGTAACACAAGATGGGGTTCGCACATGTATTCGCACATGTTAAACCAGTACCATACCGAAAATAAATGTAGTTACGTAATTCATTTACTTCACAACTTAATTTGTGTAATAAGTCATTTTTACGACTACGTTTGTGCCCCCTTTTTAAGGTGACGACGAAGACGTTGCCTCTTTTTTTTTTATTAATGAAATTTCTGCCCCACAGACTTTTCGTCCGTGCCTTTTTTAGTGTTTTCTTACATTTTTTGATTATGCTCCGATGCGAACCCTCGCTGAGGCCACGCCACTTGTGCGCAGGTTTCACCGTTCGGCTTTACCTGCGAGCGAGTAGTTGCCTCAGCGAGGGTTTTACACTTGGGATTACTTAAAACTACAGAATCTCTATTACTATGTACATATATTTTTATTAATTTGCTTAAGCTATGTTAATGTATATCTTAAATATTTTTGTCTTTCACGGAGGCCGCTAACGCCTTCAAGTGTTTGGCGTGGTCTATAGCCTTTGGGTCCTGTTTCGGATTGCCATTGAGACGTTGTAATCTTCCAGTCTCTCGTTGGTGGCATTCATAGCCCTTTGGATGAACTGGGCTATGGCGTCATTGCTGCAATCGGTGTAGTATGTACAGCTGATGGTATGACGCGATATAGCGACGGCGTGGGGGACGCTGTTGTGCAGTTGTAAGTGCTGAGCTGACGTGCGTACGATTACTACCGTCTCATAAGTGAGTCCCTGCGCCTCATGTATGGTTAGGATCCTCGATCCGTCTCCGTTGCCGAAGCCCTCGCTTTTCAAACTCTCTTTATCGGCTTGGGTGTGCACCAAGTAGAGAGTTTTCTCGAGGGTATTTGGGATCGTTGAATCCGTAAAGCTCTTCAGCTGCAGGGATCTCAAACGCGGTGCGGATGAGTATATACCGCTGTAGACTTCACTTAGTGCGTACGCTACGTCCACCGGGTTCCTGTACGTGCACAACAGTTCCTGGCCTATTCTTACTGAGCGACTTGGTTGTTGCGTTCTATGAATGGGAGTTGGTTGATGTCTCCAATGAGCAACACATCCATCGCACCGGTGAGCTTTATTGCCATTACGATGGCCCCGAAATGGTTCATGAGCGCTTCATCGACCAGCAGTCGTTCGTGCTTCCTTTTTGAACCATTCACTAGTACTGAGGCCATTGTGCGCACCCTTTTTGGGGTATCAATTCCGGTGCGGTGGGTGAGTCTCTACTGGAGATCCCTCGCTGCCTCCGTTGTATTTGTTATTATTAAGTCTCTCCCCTCTCGGAAGTGATTCACAATCCAGGTGGATTTGCCACAGCCCGGTACCCCGTTCACCCATAATAGTTTGGGTATTTCCCAGTTGTTTACGGGTATGCTGTCCGCCATGGCCAAGATCCTGTCATTTAACATGATCCTGGTGCATCGAGCGATCACTACAATGGGGTCGTTCAGAGGGGTGCAGAATTTTTCTCGGCCGATCCGCTTACTCTTCTCTTCATCCTTGGCGACGAAGCCTCTGGTTGCGCAGTATGCTGCCATATGACGTCCCTCCTCTTCTCCCACTATAATTTGGGAAGTATTGTTATCGTATATGGCAGCTTCTGATTTCTCGAGTCTTATTTGCAGCAACTTTCGGTCGTCTTGGAGGAAGGACTGTAGGATGTCATCACAGGTCCTTATGTTGTCCTCCATTCTCGCTACGGTCATGGCTTTGAACTCGACAAATGCGTTTATTAGGTGGTCCAAAGGGGTCTTTGCGTCCAGAAGATTAGGCGGCTCGACCAGCCCCTTATCGGCTATTGTAGTGGCAGCCTTTGGTTGATGTGAATCACTTCTAGTAGTGCTTTTACTAGACTCTGGCTGAATTGTCTTTTCTGTTCTGTCTTGTCTTTTCCTGCATGGAATTTGCTGAGAGACGGCATTCAAGGTCTTCATTATCACAGATAGCATTCCCTTTTTCTCTTGTTGTGCAGCTTGCTTCTGTCCTGCTGAGCTGTTTTCAGCTGCTCTTCTTTGTTGTAGTCTTTCAGAAACACTTTGTTCTTTAGGGTTTGCTATGGGGTGTCACCATCTATCCATTTGGTCTTGAGCGGAAGTTGAGCACCTTTGGTGTTGCTTGAGAAAACTGAGGTTTTCGCCCCGATCTTCGTACACCACAATCTCGTGTTTTTCAAAGGCTTTAATGCTCCCTGCGTGATCTTCCGCTCTGCCCTTTATGTAGCCCACCACCATAGCATCCAGGCTTATTATCTTTGGCACTTCTTCGTCTGCTTCTCCTAGTCTCAGTAGTACTGCGCTTGCTTGGGCGAACGGGGTCTCATTGTCACTCCATTCGAGTAGTGCGATTATTTTGTTTCTTGATCGCACTATTTTGCAGCGCCTGTTAGCCACTGAGATTTCGGATAGCGCGTTGTATGTGCTGCGCTTCATTGTTGCCCTAAAAGTGCTACCGTTTAGAAGAGCTGCTAGGCCCGGTGAGATTGCCACTCTGCCTGAGCGTTTGGTGTTACAGAAGCTTATGCCGAATCTTTCTTCATTGTTGTCCATAAAGAGAGCCACTCCCCGGATTCTCAAGTTCGGTTCCCCTCGTTCCGCATTTTGGAGCAAGTTAGTTAATGCTACGAGGGTGTTATCGAGGGGTTGACTTGGTCGCGGGTTGTTGTTTATTACTGTCTGTGATATTGTAGACTTCCTTCTGGCAACTATCCGGAAGATGGAGTCCAGGAATTCTAGGAAGCATTTTCTTTTCCCTTCGGTTGCCAAAATATCGCATAGGGTTGGCTTTTCTAGCTTGGCACCAATTTTGACCTCTGTCTCCCTTCGGATCGTCAGAAATCTGGGGCATTCCAAGATCACGTGCCAGACTGTTTCGCTGACATTCGGGTCACATTCGCATCCGGGGCTGTCTTTCAACTTGAACCGGTGCAGATATTCCCCCATGCCACCGTGTCCCGTCAAGGCTTGAACCTGTGTCTGTGTCAGCCTTGTTTTCCTTATGATCGGATAGGCTTTGCTCACATCCGGGAAGAAGATCTTTGTGGTTGACCCAGTGGTTGAGGCAGTGTAACGATCCTGCCATTTGAGGATCGTTTCCTCTCTGATCTTTCTTTTGACATAAGACAACGGTATTTCTGCGTAGTCTGGTGTTTCGGACGTGTTCTTGACGGCAGTTTTTGCTAGCTCGTCTGCCCGTTCATTTCCGGTGGTCCCGATGTGAGCTTTGATCCAGAACAATCGAACGTTTTTCCATCCCTCCTAAGTCCCCTAATGTTGTCTTTTATTTCTTTGACCAGGTGATGAGATGGTCTGGGGTTTTCGAGCAGTTCTAGGGAAGATCTTGAGTCGCTCATGATGTTTATTTCTGTCACGCCGCTCGAAACCGCTTCTTCTACAGCCTTGTGTAGGGCGTACAGTTCGGCTTGGAACACTGTACAGAAGGGATCCACACTAAAGGTCGATAAACTGGTTTCTTTCCCATCCTTCCAC
Source organism: Megathymus violae (assembly GCA_003671415.1). NCBI lineage: Eukaryota > Metazoa > Arthropoda > Insecta > Lepidoptera > Hesperiidae > Megathymus > Megathymus violae. Next base: position 6,067,836 of record PDGT01000018.1, read on the forward strand.
CATGTCAAGGCAGCACCTGTCTTGCCTTCTATTTTGCTTCCGTCGGTGTAGATCTGGTGTCCGACTATGTGGTTGGTGGCTAGGGTTTCGGGATCTACGCTCTCCAACACTTTGTACTTGATGGTAGTTAGTGTGGAGGGGTGAGGTAGGTCTTCATGCCTCACCACGCGTTCCATTGCCTCTTATGATGCGACCCTGATGATGACGTGGTCGAGGAAGTAGACCTACTACTACTGGAAGAATTAGAACTCATCCATTCGTGACGCTGACTTAATGTCGATCAGCCATTCTGCAGCCCGATGGACCGGTACCGCGATATTATCTCTTGGATCAGCCATTCTAAAAATCGAAACTGTATAATGCTGATCAGCGAGAAAGAAATATGAAACAGTATTAAATGACCTGTATAATTTGAAAATAATGTAAAATTTTACCAGAAGTTATAAAACTGTAGGGTAGTTTAAGAAAGAAAAAGATATTATAAGGCGATGATTAGTGAATAAAATCGTTCGTTTTTATCGATAGTTGTTAAAAATATAGGTAGAAAAATAAAAATGTAATTATAGTAGAGCTAGAGGGAAGTTTCCTGAGCAAAAAATATTATTGCATAGTATTATTATTGGCCAAGCGGAACAGTAATACCGTTTAATATAAGTGCGCAGTAGTTGCAGACTTCATTATTATGCATAAAAATAAAAAAATACTTACAGTTTAAACTCGATGGTTTCACTTTTCACTCAAATAATATGCACTATTGCACTCACAACACTAACTCGGAACCTATGTGGTATAGAGGTTATAATTCCAGCGCACTGTTGTCTAGTAGACAACTGCTCACTGCGGAGAATTTGACGGGAATGTATCTTAGAATACGGCCTTTGTACCTGGAAAACTCGGGCCGAGCCATCTGGTGGAAGGAAAACCAGATGTGCGAGCGAGATAGATAGGCTAAAGGGCAAGGAAGGAGTGAAGAAGAGGGAAGATATTGCGGAAGTCAACTGCACGCCTCTCCAATCTAGTAAGCTTCAAATAACGGTCAAATGTTTAATATAAAATTTAACCAGCCTATAAAATTTTTGTTGTTTCCATAGAAGTCCATAGAAGAAGCTTTTGCCGTTAGATGGCATAATTTTCTTAAGTCGCTTGCGCCGACAGCGCTATCACAGAGTACATTTGTATAGCGCTATGTATCTATCTACTAAGTGAACTAAATTACCTTTGATAAGTCACCATCTTATTTTATCATCGTTTAGATCAAAAATATGAGGTATGGCCAAAAGGAACACTAGGAAAACATTATTCGGAAACATAATAACAATTTTATTGGTAGGTAAAATTTCGTCCATCCGAGTAAAACCCCCGTTTCGCACATTATCCACTAAGTCGTAATCTCTCCTATTCTATGAACGATTATTTAATTAATTTAAAAAAAAAACAAAAACTTTACTCTCTCTGCTTCTTTTAAATAATTTTTTTTCTTGCGTAACTATTTCCTATGTGAAATTGCGAATCCAATTGTTGGACAACATCTAGCATAACTTTTATAGCTTTTTGCAACTTTTTGTCGCAATTCCTGCATGTAAATGTCTATCGACGCACTTTCCGCTTCGATTTAAAATAACTGGATGTGACATATTATTATAATACATTCCTTGGAGGCAATTTCTTTTTTGTGACTGTTTGACCACAGATTAACAGTGTATTCGATATTAATATATTTAAATCCTCCACAGTTTGAATTTCACTCAGAACTAATGTGTTTCTTCATAAGTAGTTAATTATTACGTAACTACTTCAAAGTATTAATCTTCAGATCTGATATTTCTATGTATGAGATCCTTTCACAAATGAATTTCAATCGGTATTTTAAAGCGGTAGAAATCAGAAAGGGTTAAGTAACCGGCTACACTTACTATTAACTAACACCTGCAAGTAGAACAACAAAACTTAATTAGTATTTGGATTAGGTTTTGATTCTTTAGTTTTTCTATGTATTTATGATTTTTATAATATTTACTAAAATACTATTTTTTTGTGCCATCTCGTAAACTCTTATGATATTTGAATCATTGCAGATAGATGATAACCTACTAGGACCTCAAAATTTTGTGAGATGGCTCTATGTGATAATCCGAATATGTTTAAATAATTTAATACAATGTTTTTTTAATATGTTTCCTGAACACGATTTTATATAAAAATTCCCCCGACCGGAATTCGGTCTCCCAAGGTCCATAATAATACGCTAGCGCGTCTTCTTAAGTTAGTCGTATTTTTTGTTAGGTGGGGACCCTAAAATGGTTTTATACAAATTGTTACAGGATGCCACGACGTTGTTGTGAAAAGGATTGCCAACATTACTGATACACAAATACAAAAAAAAGCCTCATTATTATTACCAATAATAACGTGTAAGTTACCAACTTAATTCTGCTACCCCAAAATTGTTTATAAAAGAGCTTTTACCGATTACGAGTTCAAAGAGTCATTAGCTTCAGGTCAAGGGTCTCATTTAGAAATGTGTTTAAAAAAAATGTCCTAAATGAATCGATGTGTAAATGAATAGATATGACCGTGAGAACAAAAATTATTCACTCTTAATTACTAAATAATCAGCGCCATCTCTTAGAATACTAGAATAATCTTAAATAATGAAAATGATGAATAAATAACAATCAATATTTTATAATACCTGATTTAGGGATATGAAAACTGAATACAACTACAATTTACATTAAAATAAAAATATACTACGAGTACATTGATACTAAATGAAATTTGGCCATATTGGGGTGGCCTAGAATATTGTCCCTAATCCCATGGTGGCAGAACAGGGCGAGGCGACAGAAGCCGGCCTACTTGTTGGTAAGGATTATATTATCTTACCGTGAAGCCTGCCTGACTAGCTACCATCCTTGACTCAAGTACGAAATAACTCATCGTGTTTCAGCTGGAGGCATTCTCATGCCAGTACTTTCTTTCTCTCTTTCTTCTAATTTCTTGGCTGATAACGCATCTGTGATGCCTTTGGTCTTCCTAATGTACATGAGCGACGGTGAACACTTACCATCAGGTGGCTCGTAGCTCGTTTGTCGGCTATTTACAGGAAAAATGAGTTTTCGACAGATATATAGCTATGCGACGTAAGTAGTTTTATTGCAGTTCTGTTACGATTACGCTTAGTTGTAAGAATTCACTTCTCACTTCGACAATGTTAATACTGCCGTAAGATTGGTAATGGAACCGCGTACGCCGGCCCGCCGGCGCCGGTGTGGTCGTTAGCTCAACACTTTTCCGAAAGGTCTTTTTAAATATTAATAGTTTTTATTTTAACTTGTAGCCCTCTTTCATTGCAGTTATAGCAGGACAGTGAACTACATATCAATGTATTTCACCTTATTTTATTTCATAATTCATTTTTTTAATAACAGAAGTTGATTTAAACAGGCTTTTTGTTATGTAAAACTAGTGTAAAAATTCGAATAAAGCCAGTCTCACATTTAGCCGATTTATCTTAGCGCCCAGTATATATAATAGGCTAATATGCATATCTGCGATGTACCTACCTACCTCTCGTGTGTGGTTCGACGAGTAAAAGCCGAACAGTGTATAATTTCGATCCTTTCTGACACAGGAAGCTTGACTGACGGCATCGACATCGAAACGAGTGAAGTAGGCGACTACTCATTGGAGACCGACAATTGGGCCAACTGCGGCAGAGCTCCTTCGACAAAACCAGTTTAATCCCACACGTTACGTTAGTCCATTCGTTTTCCTATCACGTACTGGTCGTTTTTTTGAGACGGTAGGTTTAGGTAATTAAAAAATAATATGTGTGGAGTACTGTAGTGGTTGGCCACGTAATTCGCATTATTTGAATCTTGAGAAAGTTTAATTTCGTGACCAATGTCACCACAAACCAAATGAAATATTCTTATGTGTCGAAATATTTTAGACTGTGTCCCTGTATTACAAAAACTACGGCATATGTTGAACATTAATTATTATCGTTTTTTTTTATTTATAGGTACAAGATGCCTAATGAAAATGAGTTAGAGGTGCAAAGTAATAATGGGAGCAATAAGGCCGAAGCTACCGAGACAACGCCGCTGGTGAATAAACATGTGAGTGTCAATTACTTTTTACCCATGCGTCTACCAAGTTTAAATAGTTCTTTTTTAGATATTATTGTATTACGTAAATAATTTTAAAGGAAAAGTAATATTAGGTATATAATATAATGATATATATGTCTTGAAGTTTTTCGAAAGTACCCGCTTTATAAGTTTATCATAATGTTTAAATTAATTTGACAAATGCGCTAGTCCGAACGTTCTTTAGATGAATTACTACGGGACCTTACAATACACGGCCGGCCACGAACTCGATCGAATGTATTAAAATTGTGTTTGGTGCATATGTTTCACACAAATTAATCGTCTCACCGAGGGTCGACCATTTTTACATTATGGTTTTTGCGGGTATTAAATAAAGATTTTCAGCATCTGCTAATTTCTGCACTATGAAAATACACTGTATATAGTAAGTGATTTTCATAGTGATTATGCAGGTATATAGACACCGTTGAAGGTAGCAAACGCTTGAAGTTACCTAAAATATAGCTATGACAGACTTGCTTCTCATGTTCCGGAGCCACGCGCACAACGGCCCAATGAAACTAGTTCTAAACATTGAACGAGCGTACAGATTATAATAATGATGACAATTAGGTATATACTCCCGTATGCAGTTTTAGTAGCAAGATTGAAATATTGCGTAACTTAATGAAACTATGAAAAAAGATTAGGTATCTGCTGGTCGTCAGATAATTTTATTTATATTTAATTTTGTTATCTATAGTTTAAATCTTTTGCCATTCCATATTACGTTCAGTGGCTTTTTATTTAATTACCTGCACCTATCATGTAACGAATAAATAACGAAATAAACAAAAATAATGTAATGTTTGTGGTAGTTAGTTACTTATATACCCTTAGTAGTATTTAGGCACTAGTCGAATCTACCCACAGTTAGAAATTGAGTTGACCTATTTATGCAGCTTATTGAACCATAAAACTGACATAGCCCGCGTCAATGACTGATTTGTGCTGACCGACGATTCGACAACAATATTGGTTTCGTTCATTAACCAATATTGGTTCAAAGTACGAATTGACACAGCGGGCAAATATCGAAGAATGAATTAAATTGGTACATTAATTAAACAACTTTAACACGAATTATTGGCCGTGTGGTCGTTAGTAGCGGGAATATCTTATTACAGTGCCTACCACCGACTTAGTGTTAGCCGTGAACTTTCCGCATGAGGCTACTGCCCGGCCGCAGTCATACACTATTATTTTATATTGCTAGCAACATTTAAATATTATTAGGGTTATTTGTGAGTACAATGCTAATTAAGGTAATTAACATCTAGTTGGACAGTAAAATGCGAGGATCTGCTGTATAGAATTTTTTTTCCGAATTTCTTAAGCTCCAGATTAAGATCGATGATAACATCTGTGCACGGCACGTCGGACGGTATTAGCACCTAGATAATTCGTCAACTCGTTCTACAAACATTTCTTGTTATCTGTATTGACATTAACAGCATACAATTAAAATGATCCTGCTTAATTCTTTCCATAGAACAATGATATTGACATTGCTGAATGAGACTCACTGTTAGGTTGAAGATACTGATTGATTTAATTTTGTTTATTGACAAGCAAAATGTTTTCTTTGATAAGGTCATATCTGAGATCATAATGTTCATATTTCGGTGCTTATATCGACAACGGGAACACTGCGGAAACGATAGTTTTCTAAATTATAATGGGTGCTACTATGATTTTTTTTACATACGAGTTTTATCTCATTTGCCGGTCTCCTGAAACTGTGGAACACGGTCTGGTTATCTATTACTTTTGAGGATTTCATCACACTTACACAATTTCCACAAGATATACTTGTATGATAAGATATGTATAAATGATGTTTAAAGTAACAGCTGCTCTTTACATATATTCATAACAAGTAAAAAGTACAAAATCGGACAGGGCATTAATTAATATAATTTAGGTACACCAATTTTACCACTCATTCACATGCCTAATACGTGGAATAAAGAACTCTGAACTTACAATAACTACTCTCACAAAACAGTTGCAAATACTGCCGGTGCGAATTTAATCCTTTGAGACTTGACAAATCAATTAACGAAAAATCCTAACATACCATATCCACTTACAGATTCCAGTAACAGATTGATCAATATGTTTAATTGTACATAAATTAATTTTCTAAAAATTCGAACTCGGTTTCTGTATTTCTCCTGGTAATTGTCCAGGTACTGTATCCATCTGTTGACTCCATCAAGTTACCAGCTCGATGATGTTAAACCGTTAAACTAACAAAAAGTTACACATACCTACATGTAAAATATCAAGTCGCTAGCAGCCGTTGAGGTTAATTTATATTTGTATGTCGGAGTCAGTCCGGTCCGGAGGAGATGAATACGGTTGCTAAACGGGACGGGGCACGTGACTCAAGTGATGGCAGCATCGTCGCTGTATTTCAACATTTAGCAACACGCCCTGCAACGAAGCCTAGCTAACGGACAGTGGCTATGGCAGGCCTCACTGGGGTTGCGACCGCGCTGAATACTAGTGTCTCCCTGTTAAGAACTGTAATGTACCACGTTTTATCGGTAACTAATGTTAAAACAGTGAATTCTTGTGGAAAAGTTTCTCTGCTCAAATTACCGAATTGTCCGCCCGGATGACTGACCGTGACGCCAGAAATCTTTTTCATCCGACATGTATAATCGTCTCTCAGAATTTTAGCCGATTGCACATAGTCCTCATCATCTGTTTACGATAAAAGTTTTGTAGAACCAAACTGAAACATCAAGTTAACAAAAAAAATTACCGAACAAATACCATCCGCGGATACCGGTCAAAACAAGCTAATATTCATGTATAGGAATGAAAGAATTACAGACGAATAGAGAACCTCCTCCTCTGAATTTGCTTATTAAACTAACCTAAGACCTAACTATTCCTACTGACGATTCGGAGTAGATAATTATACTGTAGCCAATATTTTCGTCACTGACCGAACTATTCTCTGTCAATCGCGGCCTTGAATTTAAATGATGAAAACCGTACCCGCCCACTCAGACTCGAATGTACTCTGACATAGTTGAGTGCCTAATTAGATAAGCAGATATAGTCAAATTCTATGGGTTTGGTTTGAAGTTTTGAGAAGGAACTTTTAAGTGAATTTGTTTTTATACCTGCAAATGAATGGAAATTTTGTGTTCGTGATAGAGGGCCTCTGTAAGGGTGTATGTACGTTATGAAAGTTATAATACGGTCTCTATTTTACTTTTATCACTATCAAAGATAATATTCATTAGCGTAAAGCTTCGGTATCATGTCGCGCTTGGGTTTCTAATATATTCCTAAAGTATAGTTTGAACAACTTATTGAAGGGGACTTTCAAGGTGCTCTTCACAAGTATTCGACTAGAACTGCGGAAAAATACCTGTTGTATTTAAATTTAACATAATCCTCACTCCGAGCGACTTCGGACGTTGTTCTGCCTGTGTGTATTTATTTACATAATATCTTTGTTGGTATAGTGATGATTTCTATGTAATATAAGAGAAAACTCTTCTATTTTATGTATTGCGAAGTAAAGTAAAGTTTCTGCCCAATCAAGTCAACATTGTTCCCGGCATTCAAACGCGCCTGGCTGCTTCATGTTATACACATGAATTCAGGGTACCTTATTATAATTCTTTTGAATTTTAATCTAGATCTGTCAAGAATGAGATACGGTGCGAATATTCTTTACACGAAATTATCATACATGTGTCTGATGAAGTAACGAATAAAGGTCAAATTTAACATAAAAGATTTTTTCAAATACCTATCGGAATCGTGGTGTAGACAAATACAATACAAGTACAATAGACTAACGACATGCGCTAATTCGGGAGTGGTGGTGGTGACTTGACGGTCCATCTCTGGATAGGATAGGCTTATAACTAAGTATTGTTAGTCGATCAGAGGATGGCTATCTCGCAGGATATAACAAACGGGCAACCTTCGTTCAGATCACTGTTTCATCAGCCCCCCTGTCATTCAGTCTACGAGACAGAAAGACACCAATGCCATGTAACAAAGCTTAACTATAGGATTTATTAAAGGTTCGTTCGTATCAATCGTACGATGATGTGTTTTTTAGGATGGGGAAGGAAACGGAGAGCCTTCCAGCCGAGGGATCTCTTTGAAGCAGGCCGCGTACCTCGTCGCTGGGGAGCTGGCAGGCGGAGGCGTGCTGGTGTTACCGAAGGCTCTTACTAAGACCGGTAATCATTTTTTTATTATTATTGAGAATATGAATTAACTGGAACCCAAACAAGCAAGCGAGAACAAGTTGTCATTGTTGTTACTTCAACTGAACTTTTCAGTTTAAGTTGTATCTGGTTTGGTTATTTCCGTTTTACTAAGTAGTAATTATCTGAAAAATCTGTTGTGCGCATGTACGTAGCAAGTAATTATTTTATCTAGAAATTATTTTAAGCTGAGCTTACGCAATTGCATTTCTTTCATTGGTGTTATTGTGGTAAAAAAATATTTAATATTCATGAATGGTGCGATTTACTCATCTGAAAGTAAATAAAGCTGTAAGTAAAAAAATTATTAAAAGTTAATAATAATAAATTAAATTCAATAATCATAAAATAAATCACCAAATATAAGTTTTGTAATTTTTAAAATAAGGCATTAGTTGTAAGTTTACAGAATTGGGCCTTTGAAAACAAAAATATAGTTTTTTTTTGTATTTTAAAAGTAAATAAAAAATATATTCGAAGCGTAATACTGAATTTTTTTATTAATTCCAAATAATTTAAATTAATTGATAGTATTTTATAAAAGTACAAAAGACTAGGAACGGGCCATGATTGGTTCAGTGTATGTAATAACACTGTTGTGTTCATGATTGTTATTTGTGTAGTATTATTGCATAATGGAACGAAGCAGCTTCGATTACTTATAGCATCTGAAATTTTTGATGAATCTTATTATTGTGATGTTGATTTTTTATTGGCAAGGTATAATGTAATTAATTAAACTCATTGGTAACTGACACGCGTAGGTTAAGACGACAAATTTAGATGTGAAACAAACGCCTGAGCGAGTTTTTTCATTGAACCAAATTTATCTTTGAAGGTGTAAAATATTTAGTTTAACATTGAAATAGCTTTTGATTTTATACTTATAGTCTAATGACAATCGTTTCTACCAAATCTTTGGATACTCTTATTGTCAGTACTTATTAAAAACACGAATAATAATCACTAGAACCTTCTGTAATGCGGCTGGAGCGACACCACGAACAGCGGCACTGCTATTGCTTCAGTATTCACGATAATTCTAATATAATATACGATTGATATTATATTATGTACTACAGAATATCATTAGCAGAATATAATATTGGTTACATTTGCATTAACATGCACAGCATGGCTGAAAATAAAGCGAAAAAAAATTATTGCTATATAATGTGTTTATTTTTCATAATATTATAGTCGAGCGAAATCCGTTTAGTGTCGTATATTAGAGGTTTGTTGGCACCTTTAAAAACATCGCGTCTTTGGCCTCGTCCGATATTTCGAAATGCGTTTTAAATTGATTCTAGTTAATAAAATGATGACCAGACAGACTTCTCTTTTCCTCCTGATAGGTGTGAAAGAGAATTGATATGCCAGAACCAGTTATACCACTTCGGTAATAGTTGGTTGACTTTAAAAACGCTCAGCTATGATAATGGCTCGTCCATGTGGTTAATAACAAGTAGTTATAATGTCTTAAAAAATCAACATGTAACAATTTCATGAAATATGATTTTTTTTATTATATATATATATATATATCTAGCTTGTTTGTAATGTTTAATGTTAATGTTAATTTTGTTTTAGCGTGTTTGTAATGTTGCTTTTATCGTATAACTCATGTTGCCGATATTTACTTCTAAAACAACGACAGTAAATC